>JAIPRM010012434.1:0-12118 GCA_025469315.1 Stegophylla sp. TES_Ste_2020 | reverse complement strand
AAAAAAAACATAGAAGAATTGAGAAATTCAAACAATGACCTCTTTAAAGTACAATCTAGAGGCGAATCGGGTTTTAAAAAGTTATTGATCGAAACTTTTGGACAAGTATTTCTATACGAAAAGTTGTATACAGAAAAAAAAATAAACATTACTGTAAAAACACTAGCTTCTTCACTTCGCTCAGAATCTAAAATATTATTTAATAATGTTGGATACTCGATATTTGTGTGCGTTCGTGTGTGTACGTAGCTTTTCAGCTCCATTAAATTTAAAGTTGTGCTTAAAAAATAAAATAAAATTTATGAAAATTTGGGTTATGTCGTTTTTTACCGTTTTTTGTCAATTTTTGGGTAGTCTAGGCATGCGCTTAGAAAAAGTATTGAGAATTTGGATAAATGACTTCCTAAAAGTACTAACTAGACGACTTTTCCGATCTATAGAGTTACTAATCTAAACTTTTGAACCAGTATCTCTACCCGAAAACGTGCATCCATACGTCATACGAAAAAACAACAAAAAAAAAACACATACGATTTGTAAAATCAATATATTCTTCACTTTCGCTCAGAATTTAAAATTGAGAAAAATTTGCGACCTAATGATAATTTGCCTAAATTAAAATATATTAGTCGATTTAAGCAGAGTTAATAATGAATACTTCATTTTAATATATGTACAGAGTTTTCGCATTATAACATTATAGTATTTTATTGTATTTATGAAATAAAAATGAAAAATCATAAGTATTTGAAAAAAAAAAAATATATATATATAGATCTTTAAATTATCAAGAAAAATTAAAACCATCATTAATAACTCGCATTTAAGCACTTGATTATACAGAATATGATCTTTAAACTCGATTTTAATTTTACTTCAAAGAAACAGGCGATCTACGCTGGGTGATTTTTACTTAAGCCCCCCTCCCCCGATAAAATTTATATTAAATAGGGGTAAAAATCACCTGTTACACTGAGACTAAAATATTTAAATATTTTATTATATATACGACATATTATGTAGAAATCTTTTACTTAGTGAATTTATTTATTACTATTTATTTAGGTAGTATGAAATAAAATGTGTTAATATGAAATATTTGTATAAATCTCTTCGTTTTATAATTTTAAAATACTATACTACGAAATATCGGAAAAATATTAACAGAATTACGATTTAAAAATTATATTATGAAACTCGTTTTTATATAGTTCTTCGATTTGAGATGAAATTGTAAATAATTAAAACATTAATAATTTAATTTAAAGGTGACTTCTGTCATATGTTTATGTGCATAATGAGTATTATACAGTGGCACATTTAAGGGGGGTCGAAAGGGGCAAATGTCCCGGGCGCCATGATTTGAGGGGCGCCAACATTTTAGAGTTTCTTAAAAAAAAATTCATCTCTAATTATATAAAAATATGTTCATTTGACTATCTTCTTATCTAACTCGTTCAATTTTTTTTTTTTTTTTTTTTTATTACATAGAATAAGACATTTCTAACCGTTGGCTATTTATATATACAGATAAAAAAGTAAGACATTTTAACATAATATATATAACTTCCATAACATAATATAACTTTTACTATTTTACTAAAATTTATTATTTGGTATAATTTTTTAATTTAATAAAACACTGAAATATTATATACTGTTAAACTCTAGAATATACATTTTAAAATGTTATGCGAAATAAGTAAGAGGCACATTTTTTGTTATTGAGGGTGGAGAGGGAAGGTCTGAGGTTGTAAAGACTACCAACAAGTTAGTGGGAGGGGAAAACGCGAGTTGGGTCCCGAGATATTTGATCCATTAAAATAAACACGAGTTGGGTCCGCGGTAATTTAATGGAACACGCGAGTTGTGTCCCGAGATATTAGAACGAGATTAATAGAAATTTTACGTGGAATTCAGAATGAAATTTATACGTATCACTTCGAAGCTCAGCTACACAGCCAATCGAAAAAACAGTAGAAAAAGAAAAAATTTTAAGAGAAAAGATTTTTTTATTTAATAGTGGAGAATCGACCCGGTTAAATTTTGTAAAAGACGTGTCTTTTAAATAAAATATATTCCCTAGCGTAAACTATTAATATATAATAAAATACTATTAAAATACAAATATTTATGATAAAAAGAAAAAACACAATATTTTAAATTAAAATTAAGCTAGTTTTAATAATATTTTAATAATAATTTTTCCATCAGACCGTTTTACCATAACGTAACAAAAAACAAAATTTTTGAAAGACATTCTATCCAACCTCCAAGTGATGTTTCCTAAGTAACGTTAATAGGCTAGACCCAACTCATGTACTCCATAAAATACTTCGGACCCAATTCATGTACTCCATAAAATACATCCGGACCCAATTCATGCTATTTTTTAATTCTGGGACCCAACTCGAGTTTGTCCAGTGGGAGGGGGGCGGTAAAATTATTTCGCCCCGGGGCGCCTATATTCTAAATGTGCCACTGCTATTATGTATACGTATAATAAAAATAGATTAAAAATGTCACGAATAACGAACTATTTAGGTTAAACCCATCATCAATAATCGCTGCCTGGACTATTTGATAACAAAGCCAACACTTTTCACTGGATTTACTGGAAAATGTATTTCTCGACCTAGCGATCGTTCAAAATGTTTAGTAGAAACGTTAGATTTCATTTAATCAAAAATGATTTCAAGTATAAATAAATTATAAAAGCGTCCAGCCAAACTCCATATTATTAACCCGTTAGATTTTTAACTTTTAACTCTGTATAGTTTATTGTTCATTTAATTAAAAAAAAAAAAACGATTGTCTTACATCGCATTATATTTTTATTAGAAACCCCTGGCCATATTTGTTCATACTTGTGTAGTTGTTTACGAATTCCTTTATACAAAATTCTAAGAATTGGCCGCCCGCCCAGTAGTAAGACCGTGCAACAGGGAATGTGCTGACATAACCCATTCATAACTTTATCGAATAATAACATTTTTCTATATTCTAAAAGATATTAGTCAATATTTCTCATCCAAGTACATATCTATATTTCTTCTTTTTATTTAGTTGAGTGGGTATACATTGATTCCATCGAATCGACCGTAAAGCGATAAGACAACATATCGATTCCGCCGATAAATATTTTATGTTTATTAATCTAGACCTATCGATTCCGCTTTTATACGTTTATATGGACAGCTAAAAAAAAACCGGAAAATAATCACATGGCATTAATTCACTGGGTGTTAGATCGACTCCACTTTTCGCTCCGCAAATCAAAAATATCCATGGGCTTGTTGTGTAACATTTCGGACGTGCATTTCACCAGCCCTCCCCCCCCCAAATGCAAATTTTGAAAAATTTATTTTCGCAGATAATTAGTGTATCATTAGTGTGAATTTGTGCGATTTCGGTTGAACCACAAATTCAAAAAAACGAAAGGGGGTCTGGAAAATTGTTCTCCAGCCCCCCATATCGGAAAGAATCACAATTTTCAATTTTTCTTTTTTGTAAGACTTTAGTGCGCCATTAGTGTAAATTTATATGAATTTTTCAGAATTTGTACGACACTCGTAGTGATGTAAGCTTGAAAATTTTCAAATTTTTATTTTTATTAAAAATAATAATTTATTGTATGATAATTTTTTCTTTAATACTGTTAAATTTTTGTTTACTTAAGTAATTTCAAAATTAAATTACATGGTAACTTAATTATGTCTGTTATATTTATTGTTATTTAAGTTTTAAATTTATGTTAAATACATTGTTAACTTTCATTATGTTTATAATTAAAATGCATACCAAAATATAATGATTATTGTCTTAAAACTAAGAAATAGGTACTGGAATGCAGTGGCGTAGCCAGAAATTATGTATGGGAAGGGCTAAGATCCCATTTTACATGTGTAGAGAAGTAAAATTAATTTCTTTATATGCAAACACTATTTCAGATTTATGTATCTCTGTATATTTCTATTATTTGTGATGTTGAATAAATGCATTATGCTAATATTTCGGCTTACACATTTTTGTTTTCAATTCTATTGACACTAAGTGTTCTTGTATTATTATTAAATAAATAATGCTAGTAGTGAAATACTTCTAATATGACGATCTCAATTACAAAATAACTGAATGAGGCTCACGGCCCTATAAATATGTCTCTTTTTTCGATTAATTTTGTGATAATACCTATGTACGTAGAAGGACCACTCGGCAATGGCCGAGAACGAATACCAATTTAAAAACTAATTGGATATAAAATTTAAAAATTAAATATAAAATTGTTGTCTTTTAAATGCGGAAGTAGGCAACCACATTCACATCGACGGCGGCCACTGTGTTGGGCGGCGCGTATGGCGGCGGAGACAACAACAATAATTTTATTGTGCCAGGCAATGTGTAACGGCGGCAATGACGACGACGATGACAAGGAACGGAAACATTTTATAACATACGGGAGAGAGGAGGTCGAGTTTATACAGAGGGGAACGGGAAGTTCAAGTTAATTAAGTTGGGGGGAAATCTCTGTAATCAGATCGATCTGGTGCAATGACCACAGAGCGCACAACAATCGGAAAAACCTTAATACTAAACATTCACAACACAACTTAAAATTAACTTACAAACTACGACGGTGAGTGGTAACAAACTGTTGGTAACTATAATCGATGGATGGACGTGGCTCTCGATGACCGTGGGCGGCCTCTCACACACCTCCAGGTAATGGCGGACTTACGCATACAACGAAACACAACACAAAACAGCACGGACACGCGAACACAGTTGGCACATGACGACGAAGATGATTTGGACAAATAGGTAACGAAATAATAATAAATAAAAACTCACACGACGATGAAGATATTGAAGTTATTTGAGTTTTCTTTATTGCAAATAATTGAAAAAAATGGTAACTGTGTTTCATGTCGCACTGACGAGAACAAAATAAAAAAAATGACTTAATTATAATTATTAAATTTGTTTGTCGCACTGACATACAAATTTTCAACTAAAAAATTGCACGCAATGGCGAACGAGAAGACGATTTACAAAATTTAAAGATTTATCTAAAATATATTGTTACCGTAATGGCACGACTTTATGTTGCCGCAATGGCGCACACGGGGGCATATACCAGTTGCCTTCAAAAATACCTTTTTTTATACTAATTCCCCCCAAACTACCTGGAAAAAAATGTACCAGTTGCGCTCAACCTAATGTACCAGTTGCCCTTAACATATTTTATATGCACGACAAAGTACCATGTAAAATATAGGAGGTAAATTAGTGTATATATATATATATATATATATTAAATTATGAAAGCAAAAAAATTCATATTATATAATTAAATAATTTAATGATAGTAATAAGCACACACATACATAGTAATTTGTCAATAAATTAATTTAAGTAAAAAATAAAATTTAAAAAAAAAAATATTATATTTTAATAAATATTATAATACCAAAATCACCATGACTGAGTGAGATGAAATCGGCATCCCACGATTGAAATTGATGGGAATACGACTTTGGAAGCTATGTGAATACTATTTTCGAAATCAAACACAATTATTAACGGATTAAATTCAAGTCCAAAACTAGAGCATTTTTCTTTTAAAATATTAAATAATAATTGATAAGTTTTTGATGATTTGTTAGGCAGTAATGAAAATACTTATGGAATATAACGTCCATTTTTGACACAGTAGATCGACACAGAGCGATAAATCCTAATTGTCGTTACCTATCGGTAATCATTACATGTCATTATTGACTGTTGTACTAAAATTACCCATTTTAATAAAATTTCCCAATTTGTACTTGGCATTTGGTACATTCAGTTGAAGGCATCTGATATATTTAGTTGTGGGCAATTGGTATATTTAGTTGAGGGCAACTGGTATATTTCATAAATGCTGAAAACATCTGGCTGAGGGCAACTGGTTAATACCCAAATGAACACAGTATTTGGGTACACAAGATGTAGAAAAAAGTTATACGTTAATGTAACATTTAACACCATGCTGTGCACCGTCGGCGTAGGTTAGTTTACCGAGTGATATTTGGTTGACTCCGCTTCGCTTCACAAATCAAAAATATCCCTAAGCTTGCTGTGTAACGTGGGGGACATTTTGGCTTGATAAACGACTTGCTGTGCAACGAGGGGACATTTCGGCAATCGAACGCCAAAATTGACTCGGCTGCATTAAATATTCACAAATATTACAGTCCAATTAAGCTATTCTTATCAAGGTAGTTAGCCGAAGAAAGAAGTTATCTTTTTCAAAAGTTCATACATCGTGGTTGCAGATTTATCGGTAGGTTTATCCGCGTTATATTTATGTACCCAAACGTGTTCAACATTTACCGGTAAAAAAAGGTTTATGTGCCCAAACGTGCTACAACCCATTAATTAAATGCGTATTATTTATAGGTACGACTCAATGTAATCAATCGAACAATATTCATACAATATCATTATTTTACAACAGTACATTGTGTGGCAATGGAGGAAATGAGCAATTTCAGTCGCCCAAGACTGAAATTGCCTTCCCGCACGAGCCACAAATACTATTTTTTGTCACACATCATACATTTATAATACACTCCTTGGACATCTTTTTTTTCCATGGACGGGGCTGTAAAATAACTTTCGGCCTTTGGCCGGGAAAGTACTTTATAAGATAATAGTCTTTCGATAGTCACTTTCGACCGCATCTACTCGTATCGAAAATTACACTTTCAATGCACGTGTGACAAAATATAATTTATCTGTTCGTCGATGCTGTTAAATAGTATATTGTGTATTTGTGCGGCAACAGCCGTGGAGCCGCGAAGCAAGTGATTTCAATCATGTGTGACGTTCGTACAAAACGATCCGCAGGTTAGGTTGAATTTCGCCCAAGACTGAAATCACCTTTCCAGTCACCAGCGTCGACGAGCTGAAATTATTTTTTGTCGCTCAATGAACGGAAAAGTAGTCTTTCCACCACGAGGACTGAAAAATAGTCTTTTTCACCTGCTGGGAAGAAAAAGGTCACTTCCATTACATTTATGAGCATCGAAAATTAAACTTTCAGTGTGCAATAATTGTGACACAAAAATATATGTTGTACTCTGTTATTTACATATATTACATTATATAACTGTATTTATCTACATTATTTTACGTTTAGAGTGGAGCGAAAAAAAGCTAATGTTTTTACAATGATGTCTATTATTTTTTTCTGTATACACGTTTTCGTATTTAAATACTTGTTCAAAAGTATCAATTAACAATTTTTAGGATCGGAAAGTTCAATTTTTGAAATTTCCTTTAGTTTTCCAAGATTAGACAAAAACACCTTTGATACTTTATTTTTTAATCCAAACTTTATGAAAATTTAAATATTGACAGACAATAATACAAAAACAAAAAAATTAATTGTAAAAGAAAATTTTTAATAAGTGATTTTTTCCCTTATCAAAAATTATTTATTTCTGTTCTCAGAAAAATGAAACTGAAAACTTTTTTATGAAAATTTTTTTTCGTCTAACAATTAGTTGTCGAAAAGTTTTGTCCTTCATATTTCAGAAAAAAAAAAATCGGCTCCCGATGGTAATTAGAGAGGTCATTTATAAAACTTCTAAAATACTTCTACTAGGTTTATGGTTTTACAATAATTGTTATTTTTTCTATTCTCTTTCTGCAAACACTTTTTTGTATAGAAATACTTGTCAAAAATTTTTAATCATTATTTCTATAGATTCGAAATCACACCCAAATGATCTTTAGAAAAGTCATTTTTAAAATTTCTCATTATTTTTCTAAAAATGCGGAAAATCAGTTAAAAATTGATAAAAACGTCAAAATATGCCGGTATTTTTATAAAATTGAGAATTAATTTTTAACATAATTTCAAAAATAATGAAAATAGTGTCTTAAAACTTTCACCAACCACTAAAAATCATAAAGATATCCATAATATTTTATCAAATTTGAGTGCAGTAAAGCATTTTGAAAATATTGGAAATTTCTCGTTTTTTTGATAAATTTTATGTTATACAATTTTTAATTCTTGATATTGTGACTTGAAATTCTAATATGATCTCGATCACATATATGTCTAATTGACCTGAAAAAATCTTTAAAATCGTAAGTCAAATTTTTTCTCTATAACCGTTTAAATTTTGACGAAATTCGTTAGTTTTACCTAAAATTATTCACTTTAACGTACATAAAAGAAAATTGGTTCAACCGGTTTTTTGAAACTTGGTACATAGGTGGACAGTTTTATTGCGAATATTATGACACGATAAACATTAATACCAATTATGTTATATTGATTTACGATAATTAGATCCCCTTGATTATTTTACTATGATGTTTATATTTTATTGTACTTTGAAATTATTTATGGAGTATTCATTAGGTTTAAGAGAATATTTGAAAACAAATTTTCGTTTTTCGTAAATTCTGTATCTATGCAACAAAATTATCCCTAGTTAAACATTTAAGTTCAATGCTTCAAAACTGATAATAATTATTGTTGTGTATTAGTTGAAACTCCACTCAAAACCGTTTTATTGAAGAAATAATTTATCGTTTTAGAATCTGAACGAAGTGAAGAAGCTAGTGTTTTCACGATGATGTTTATTTTTTATTTTTTCTGTGTACAACTTTTCGTATAGGAATACTTGTCCAAACGTTTCGATCAATAACTTTTTGAAACCCGATTCGCCTCTAGATTGTATTTTAAAATAGAATTATATATTATATATTATTATATATTAGAATAAAACAGAATTTCTCAATTCTTCAATATTTTTTTTGGAAAAAACTACTCAAAATTTGACAAAAACGACTCGAAAACCATCATTTTTTGATCAGAATTTAATGAAAATTTAAACATAGATAGAAAATCCTATAAAAAAGAATTTGGCGCAAGAAAATTTTGAAAATGTGAAAAAAAATTTTGGAGATTTTTCTAACATTTTTTTTTTCTTATATTATTAACTTCCTTCGTTCAGAATCGTTTTACTGAAGAAATTATTTATCGTTTCTTTAAAATTCAATACACCCGTCAAGAGAATCCTACTCGTCGTGTGAAGAATACCCATCGTGCGAAGTATGTCCGTCTTTTTTAAAATTCAACACACATTCCATGAGTATCCAACCTGAGGCGTGAAAAACAGCCCAAAGAGCGAAGTACACACTTTTTTTAATAGGTATTATAATACACGTAAAATCTTGATTACATTAAACAAGTACATGCGAGCATTGAGCATTTGTATATATCAAAATATGTTGACCCCTCTTAGATAAAACACCAGAGTCACCACTGCTATGATATGATCTGAATTTTATGGGCTATGTCCTTAACACTTATTTGTCAAGATAAGATAAGCTTTTTACGAAGTAAACACGAATTAAATCATAATAATAATAAGGTAAATATCATTAGTTAGTGTAAAAAATGATTGATATTATTCATAGGCAAGCGCAAACCTCTTTTTCGAAGTAAATTAATTAAATTGTAATTAATTATTTATTATTATTATTATTTCCTTATTATGAGTTACTAGTAAAAGCAATGCCTGTAGCCTTGTATGCTGAATTCGTAAAACGAATAGAATAGATATTTGCTAACTCTAAAAGTCTAAAGGATTACTAAAGTTATGAAGAAGTTAATATAATTAAATAATATAATAATTTTCTTAGATTTTTGGGAAAAATACAATAATAAATGGTGAGGTGGTCTTATCGTTGTCGTCACTGTCAGCATTTATGCATTTTTAATTCATGTAGTAAAAAATGAATTACGTCTGTAACTGAATATTATGTCAATTTCAAATTAATTTTATATTTATAAATAAGTTTGAGGACCAAATACGTTATGATTTTTATTTATCTTTGATACTTCTAAATAAAAGACGATGTTTAGACTATTCAGCTGTATACCTTACTGTACCCTGCATATCTCCTGTGCATGCTTATGAATAGAGATCAAATTTATAAGTATTTAAAATCCTGAAAATATGATGTCTATATGCTCTATAATTTCCTCAAAACAATGCTTTATATGCAAATATATAAGATATTTCCTAAAAATGCATTAAATACTGAAAATACAAATAAAAGTATAAATTTATAAAAATTAATAGACAGTTGAATTATATCAATCTTTTAAGTATACCTAAAAAAACATAATTAATATATCCTCGGTGACGTACCTATATTGATTAGATATATTTCACTTTAGTAAATGTACTCAATTCAACGTCTTTTCATAACGTTATATCACGTTGAAATTTAAAGGTTAAAGTCAACTGATCTATTTTGGGGGAAGTTATTGATAAAGGTCACAATTATTTTTGTATTTTTGTAATTTTTTTTTTTATTATTATTATTATTATTATTATTAACCATTATACTTTCGAAGAAATATTAAAATAAACCTCAATATATTTCTAAAACATATAATTTTGCGCAAAATATTTTTCAACCCCGAAATAAGTATTCTATAAAATAAAAATCCGGTCTCAACTTATGAATAATGATATTATTTTTATGCTTATAATAGTCATATCGAAACAGGAAAAACAAATTTCGATAGATTTTCTGCCAGACAAAATGTACCTAACGGTTAATACTGTCTACAATCAAGAAATACGAATAGCTAATATCCTTAAGCTAGGAAATGAGACAAAACTTACTGTTTTCCACTCATTGTATAGTAATCAAGAGCAAGCGATTTCTTTCAAATTGGTGAAACAAAAAACACCGCAAGAATGGAAAGCATCGATTTTCCCCAATTCTACTTGTCACCAATCGTTTGAAAAAAAAAAAAAAATGTAACCACCCTTTAAAATGTCGTTAACCAAGTATAAACTAGCACGTAGTGTCTAGTAAAACAATGTTAACATTTAAAATGAATTTAAAAACAAGTAAGCTAAACAAGAAAAACAAATCGACCGAGCAAATCACGACAAATTGTACATCTTCTGTTAAATTGACCGAGGAACTCGAATTTATCAATCAGTTTACGTGCACTTTTCCGTGTTTAAAAGTTACGGTATCAATTATTATTGGATCGAACACGTCGTCGTCGGTCAGATTTGATTGTTCTCGTCTGAATGTAGTTTAGAGTCGAGATTTATTTCCCCTGACCATCTTATTGCATGTTACTTGCACGTTTCAATGATTAAAACAATCACTTACCTGTAATAATTGGTTTCACACTACTGCGCACAAGAAATATGGGTACAGAGAAATACTGATGAAGTCGGTAGTTTTAATACGGTTTTAACGGTAAAACGACGAATTAATAGTTTCGGACGGACATCGCGACGGACGTACACTGTGCACACGAAGAATGATCCAGTTTTTACAGCATATTTTACATTAATACGTGAACGTAACATGATCAGTGATCTATTTTCGCTTTATCAATGTGATGCAATTCTCGGACCGCTTATCGGATTTCAAGTTTCCCATTCGTATACAACACAGCTATTGCGTGGGGTCAAAGTTCCACTGATTACCGTGCACAACGTATCATAATAAACTCTGTTATAGGTATTATTGAACACACACACACACACCGTAGTGATAAATGTTTAATAATAATAATAATTATAGACGTTCGCGATTCATAAAAATATCCCGAATGTCGACAGCGGTGATACGAACACACGGTCATTTTTTATTTTTTTTTTCGCCCAAGCCTCCGGACCAGAGTACACTAAAACGACGGCATAACAGTTGTTTACATTAATATTCGCCATTCAACGCCCGCAGGGAATAAAATCGTATGCGGTGTAAATTTGAAAATTATTGAAGTGATTATGGAATTTGGTATTTGACTTTTAATATCGCTATTGATTATTATTTTTTTCTGAAGTTTTATTTATGTTTATCATTTTTGTGTATAAATATAAAAAAAAAAAAATAGGTAACTAATACATTTTTTAATTAAAAAATATTTCCAAGTATTTATTTTAGTACAGTAAAACCTGTGTAATATGGAACCTGAATAACGTGGAAACCTGACTTTTATGGAAAAATGTTATGGTCCCGGCAAACCTAATGTATTTTTAAATACAACATTCCCTGAATAAGATGGAACCTG
>JAIPRM010012433.1:0-12119 GCA_025469315.1 Stegophylla sp. TES_Ste_2020 | reverse complement strand
TACCTAATATTATTATATAACAAATTGTATATTCAAGTATGTTTTATAAATAATTTTTAAAAAGGATGGGGGGGAGGCGGTGAATTTGAAAGTGCCTATAGGCGGAAAAACCTTAAATACGCCACTGCACACACACACACACACACACACAAGTCGACAACTTTTACACGATTTTCGTACGCAAAATAAACGAAACTTAATGTTTTCGATCGAAGTACGTTATTTTGCCACGCAAAAAGTAGATTTTCCTGGTCAAAACCCTTTTTGATCAGTAAAAAACTCAAAAAACACAAAAAAATCTTAAACTAGGGTTTTTTTTTTGAAAGTCCGAGCTTCGAGTTGGACGCCAATTTTGATTTGTGGTATGTCAACCAAAACGGCACTTAAATATGTGCTTTAGATTCAAAAAAAAAAAAACTACGGGACCGTCAAGCAAGACGTAGTAACAGATATCCGCGTATGTCTAAACACTTATAATATTTTCATTCAAGTGACTTTCAACCACTGTATAAAGTCCTTTTACTGTGAATAGTACTGGAATATCCAAAGTGAAGTTAACTTTTTTTGTATCAAAGACGGTATTGTGTTTTTTTTCACTATAATATTGGCCACGGTAAGGATGAGCTCTATTTCATGAGAATCAAACACACAATAGATCTTTATAATAGCGTGGTGTATTATTTAGATCGCTGTTTTTACTTTTAATCTACAAAGGTTTATATTTTCAAAACGTTTACAGTGTTTTGTTTTGTTATTTTGAAATTTTCTTACAAGTATTTCTACTTTTTGTGGAAATAAAATACGAGGTTTTATTTCAGTCAACTGGTTATATAAACACACGCCGTCGTTTGTTTACGGTAATGCACGTTATAAAGCGATCTAGGACGACTCGCCGTGGCAGATCTTTTTTCTGTTGCATTAATGTTTTTTTTTTTAAATATTACAATACTCAATATTTACCCGTACCACTACTTGTTTTATATTTCATACTAATATTATTATTTACTAATATTAATATTATTAGTTTTACCCCCAAAAAATTGATAAATTCAAATAATGATCTCTTTAAAGTACCAACTAGAGGCAAATCCGGTTTCAAAAAGTTGCTGATCGAGACTTTTACAAGTAGATCCATACGAAAAAGTGTATACAGAAAAACTAAAAGAAAAAAATATATAAACATTATTGTAAAAACACTAACTTCTTCATTTCGTTCAAAATCAAAAATATTTAAATTTAAAAGATTATAGATATATTAAAAATAATTCATAACTTAGTCTAGAGTTGAATAAATATAAATAGTAACTACTAGTATCGAATATAATCCATCTTTATAGGTTACACTAATAATAATATTGAATAAAACTCGCATGAACATAAAAACAAATAAAATAAACGAATATTTCCTGAACGTGATTCTGGCCACAGATATGTTTGGTTTAAAGATTCTAAAATTTTTATAAAAAAAAAAAAAAAAAAATTGTAACTTAAAAGCCTTTTTAAGTTGATAATGAATTTTCTTTAACAAAATTAACATAATTTTTGTTTTTTTTTTTTTTAATATACACGTAACCTATAAATTAGTAATTATATTTGAATTGTGAATTTTTATAAGAATTATAAAAAATTTTTGTAAAGGATATTTGAATTATAGAATAAATTATTACGAATCATTTAATGAATATCGATCTAGGACAACACGCCGTGGCCGATTCGCCATGAGACATTTTTGTTGTGCCCGTTTCGCAGTAAGGTCCTTTTTCTGTTTCATTTACATTTTTAAATATTACTTAAACAATACTCATATTTACCCGTACTACGAAATTATATTTTATTTTTTATCATACAATTGTTTTATATTTCATACTAATATTATTGTTATATTCCGTCTGAAAATTTTATAAAACATTTAAAAATTAAAATATTATTATGTACCTATATAAATGGTATCAAAGGTTCAAATATTATAAAAAAAATGAGAGTCGTTAAAATATAAATTATTTTAAAGAAATATTCTGTACAATTCAACGTAAACACGAAACAAAATTTCTATTTTCTACAGTTTAACTGCTAAGAATCTTTAAAATTCGATGATCAACAATTAAATTTTTTTTTTTTTTTTTTAATTTCCTTGGTGGCCCGAAAACCATTTATAAACATAATATTTTCATTTTTAAACCTTTTATAAAATGTTTATATCTTTATTTAATGTTTTTCTGTTGAGGTCTTTTTTCGGTTGAAATTGTGTCAAATTTTCAGATGGAATATAATAATAATAACACTAGTATGAAATATAATTGCGTAATACGAGTAAATATGAATATTGTATAGGTAATATTTAAAAACTTAATGCAACGGAAAAACGATCTGCCACAGCGAGTCATCCTAGATCGCTTTACGTATAACGAAAACGGCCACGTTCGATTTTCTAGACTCCCTTCTTATTGAAATTAATTTTAACATTATATTTTTTTGTGGTCTCTGCATAAATACTTCATTTACACTCTATTTCTATTTCTATGAACTTTCCTACTATATCTACTTTATTAAATATATTTTATTATTTATATATTAAGTAGGTATATTATATTATGTTCACCATATATATATATACTGCAAGATATTTTTTATCACATCAAAGAATCGTATAACACATGGGTACATTAAGCATTTAATTGAAATATTTACCTGTAACATTAGTTATTTTAATTATAAAAAATAGAGAATTCAATGCTTCGTCGATTATTTTATTTTTATACTTTTTAACAGAATAAATTATTTTTGAAATTTATTTTTCTGAATTAATATTAGTTTTAGAATAATAATAGTGTTATCCACGTAGATTAGTAAAAGTAATACTGATGTACTACTAATGTGAACTCCAAGTACTACTAGATGCAGTAATATTTTACTTTTGGAGTTAATATTAAATAACTGTAATAGATTTCATCAATACGCAGTAGGTTTTGTATATTTTATAATTTTTACTACATTTTTGGTAATAATTTCATTTAAACTTTGAAATACTATTCAGAACAAGGAACTAAGAATAAAAACAAGAATTTGTGGTAATAACAAGATAAAATTAGTGATTTCTCAACGTGCTGGATGAGGCTTTTGGGTTGGTTTTATTATCGAAAATATTTTTTTCCTCGTGTAGTAGTTTCCTCGTTTATGCAGGCTCAACAAATTTGAGCAGAATTTACATTCTTTATTAATATGGGATAGCACAATTTTATCGACAGATTAAAATATATAATTTCTAAGTAAAAACGTACGAGTACGAACGTTTTCGAAAATTGAATACAACGTCGTCGTCGATAAATAAATACATTGTTCTCAGTAAAAATATACGTAGATGTTTGTTTTGTTATTTTAAACAGGTGTTACGCAATTGCAGAATTTTTTTTTTTTGAAAACATTTCTGTAGACAAAATCGTACATAATTTGTAATGCCGATTTTCACATACATAGGTAAAATCGTAATTATATGAATTTATATTTCATATTAAAATAATTTACTGTTAGTTAATAATAAAACAACTTTAAAATATAATTTATTGTAATGTAAAATATATGTTATATATAATATATATAATTACGTATTAATATACATAATTATAATAGTATACTATAATAATAATTTAATAGATAATGTACTAATCTATTAAAAATGTATGTAAAATTGAGAAATTTATAATAATAATTAGAATAAACATCATAAAATAAAAATAAAAACTAAATTATTTAATTTTCATTTCTAATAAATATATTTTACTTTTTATATATCTACTAAATAACATATTATACAGATTCAAAATGAACGCAAGAAAAGTATTAAAAATACTAGTATTACACTTTTGGACTAAAGTATTTAATAGATAAAGTTTTTTGAGTACTTTTTAAAAGTATTTGATTCCATGAAGAAAAATGCTTTTTAAGGTACAATTTCATATTTAAAAAGAAGAACTTTATGAATCGAGTATTTTAATCTAAGTAACTTACCGAAATGTCAACGTTGCACAAAAACTAAGCATCATAATATTGTATACTATAATCTTAAAAACATTAAAAAATGTATGCAAATATGCCACAAAAATTTCAAAATATGTCCTTAAAAAATTAAAAATATGACGTTTTAAAATTTAATTATTAATGAAAAATGTACACATAAATAATATTTTTTCTCAAAAAATTGAAATATGCAAAAAATACAACACTTTAGCATTTTAATGAGTAATTTTATACTAAACTGTAAATTAATATACACATAAAGACTTAATATATATTTAGATTCTGAACGACATGAAGAAATTAGTATTTTTACAATGATGTTTATTATTTTTTTTCTATAAACACTTTTTCGTATAAATACACTTATTCAATAGTTTCTATCGGGAACTTTTTGAAACCGGATTTACCTCTAGTACTTTAGAGAGATCATTTTTTGAATTTCTCAAATCTTCAATTTAATTTTTTTTAGAAAAAACTACTCAAAATTTGACAAAAAAGACTCGGACAACATCATTTTTTGATTCAAACTTCATGAAAATTTAAATATAAATAGACAATATTATGAGAAATATTTTAGGGCAAGATAATTTTGAAAATGTAAAAAAAAAATTTTGAATATTTTTCTAACATTTTTCTCTCATTTAATTTTTTTTTCCTTTATTTATTAGATAAAAAAAAGTAAGGTAAAGTAAAGTATAGACAAGAAATATTATATATATTATATAATAAGTATATATATATATATATATATACTTCTTTTATTTAGAATCGTCTTATTGAAAAAACAATTTATCGTTTCTTAAAAATTCTACCCACCCACAAAGAGTATCTAACCTAGGAACAAAGAATATCTGTAGTGCAAAATATATCCGGCTTTCTTGTCTATAATTTACTTTAATTTACTTTTTTGTATTTAAAAATACGATTTCAATGGAAATTGAATCATTAGAATTTAATTTAGTTATATAGAGAATTTCGCGAAATAAAATCTCTCTAATAAAAATAAATTGAATGTACATATTATGTACTTTTATAATGTATTTCAAAAAACATCATATGCAGGGCCCTACTATACCTTAAAATTAAGTATTTTAGAGACTATTTTTTGTAAAATGTGACCAAATAGAGACCAATATTAAAAACAAAAATGATAAGTGTGCTGCCATTATTATTGTCTACATTTTTTTTTTTTATACTTACCTAGGATAATGTTTATCCTAGGTTCTTTATACTAGGTTAATATGTTGTAAAACTGTTCATTTTTTTTTCTTTATATATATTATGTAATTTCACGCACTGCGCAACGCACGAGTATAAAAAATCACAATTGATGAAAAAGACAAAATCAAAGTCACACGAACAAGAACATATTAGATCAAGTGATATAATTATATGAATATCATAGCTATAAATCAGCTATTGATAAATATTAATAAATTGAAATTCAGGGTTGTTACGCAATTAAATTTTTCAAATTCCTTGACTTTTCCAGGTTTTCTATGCTTTTTATAAAAATTTTCCACTGTTATACTCTCATAATTCATAAACCATACAAGTAATTTTTACATTCTGCGTGGAGCGAAGAAACTAGTGATTTACAATGATGTCATTATTTTTTTTTTTCTGTAAACATTTTTTCGTATGGAAATACTTATTCTAAAAATTTCAAACAGCAACTACAGTGACCACAAGATAGTACTTTTAAGAGGTTATTTTTCAAAATTCTCAATAATTTTCTCAAACATTGGGAAAAACTACCCAAAATTTGACAAAAATAACACTGTATTTATCTCTTTTTTTTTAATCCGAACTTAATGAAAATTTTAATTCAGATAGACAATAGTATGAGGAATATTTTGAAGGAATAAAATAAAATATACACATATTGTTTTTGTAGATTAGAAAAATGTAAAACTAAATGAATATTATATATATAAACAGTATAAGTAAACTTTAAAACACCTATATATGGTATACCTTTAGAAAAAATAATTTTCCAGACAATATTGAAAAATTCTCTGACTTTTCCCCGTTTTCCATACCCTAATTAAATTCCCTGACATTTCCAGATTTTCAAGGTTTTCCAGTGGCGTAACAACCCTGTGAATTAACGATAACTTATATGACGTGTCAACTGTGAAAGTAATTTAAATTTTATCATTGGTACATAATGAGCGCCGAGTTATCTCAGTTTCATGAGGTGTCCAAAATCTTAAATGTAAAGTTACATAAAAACGACAAAATAGTTTAAACATAGCATTATTTTAATGTCGAATGATGGTAATTACGAGATAATAAAGTATTAAAAAAATAAAATGAACGAAAGTAAAATAATGATAATTAAAATTATTGTAAACAAATAAGGAAAGAACAATTTATTCTGTTATGATAATTTTCGATTCATCGAGTTAAAAATGTTCTAAAAACTTTCCAAAATCCTAAATATGTTCTAAAAATGCCAATCATAATTATTATAAAATATACCCTCCTTTAAATACAATAATTACAAAATAACAAAAAAAATATGCCAAATTTAATAAAGTTTGTATCTATGTACATGATCGTTAGGTCATGAAATAAATTTTGGTGCAAACTAGCAATATTTTGGACCAATCAATAAAAATATACAAATCCTCGATCCTAGTTATGACTATTGGCGGAAAAAAAATCGGGGGAAAAATTATCCAAAATTTGACAAAAAAAGACTTGGAAACCATCATTTGTTAATCCAAACTTCATGAAATTTTAAACATAGAAATAAGAAACATTTTGGCACAAGAAAATTTTAGAAATTTAAAATTTTCTTTTCACCTTTTGCAATTTATTTTTCGTAATTAATTCAATTTTTAACATTTAAAATTTTTTAAATGTTTAAATTAAAGTTTTTTACGGACAGCGATTTAAAAAAGTGGCCTTACGGTTCTCATGTAGACTCGATACTGAATTTAAATCTGTTTTCAGAATTTTTATCGTTTCATTACATCGTACGGACTAATTTAAATAAAATGGGTAGTTTTAAAGCTTATTTTTTACCGATATCCAATGGCCTGTGATACCTTTATATAAATAATATGGTTTGAAGAGTATGTGGTACTCTGACATTATTTTGAACGTAAAACTGATTTCTATAATATAATGTCTTCATGATTGTAATACTGTATAATTTTAATAATAATAATATTGTATTCAGTTTATGAAGCATAACAATTAGTAGTAAGGTGAAAAATACACTATTTTTTTTTGTAACTCTTGGACGTTTGTAGACCTAGCATACCGAAAAAAGTGATTTTTTCTTTCAACCTATATCATCTGTACAACGAATATAAAATGTAATTATTAAATATAACAATGAATGTTTCTTTATAAATCGTAATAGACATTTTTTTTCTCAATATCTATTCAATACTCTTTAATTTTGAGAACACAAAACTCCTAAAAAGGGTTGTCTTTTAAAGTCTTGAGTATTTTGATTTCTTTTCATTTTTTTTTTTGTTGGAAGTACCAGAGCATAAAAAAATATTATTATGAGAACAAAGTTTAATTTTAAAGAAATATTTATTTTATATTATATTCAATGAAATGTCGAAAAATAAATGTGTATTTCCTCTCGAAATATTTTATACAACAGTATTTATACTACTTACCATGGCTGTATCTAGTAAAAATTTTCGGAGGGGGGGTGAATTTAGAGATATTAAATTTGATTAATTCCAAATATTTAAAAAAAATCACAACTGTATTGTATTTAATATAAATTCTGAAACAACTTAATAGTACTGCAAATATAATGTGAGGTTAATGGAAATTAAAATAGCATTTTAAAATGAAATGATATTATAAAGCACAGTCAAGAGAGATGACTTGATACTTTATGCAATTTGAACATTAAACGTTTATTTGTATTAATAGCGAACCTTTGTGTATCATATTAATATGATAGTAGTGTATAACCATAAATTGTAAAAATAAAGTCTTATCTTTAAAGTGGTGATAAAATATGAGTAATGAATAATGCGTCACAAATTTATAAATATTTCTTGGATTAAAAAAGTCGAGTTATGAATATAATATTTTGCCGTATACAAATAGAATTTAATTGTCTGAAAATGTTGACGTTTCAACCATTTATTTGCACATTAACTTTATGATTTTTAATTTCTTTTTTTGATCCCAAAAAAATTGTGTATTATTTTATAACATTAGAAACGTGACAAGATAATATTAAAACATTCAATTATGAACTTATTTTATTAAAAACAATACAGAATTTTTCTGAAAACTGAAAAATTCAAAATTCATCAATAACTCATAACTCATAAGATTAATGTAACTAAAAAAATCTTCTATCTTCAGATTTTTGAAAAATAATATATTTTACATTTTTATTCACCCAAAACAGGATATTCAATGAAAATATGAAATATTTGTAGTTCTTATTCCTATAACTTTATATATAGATAGATAGATAAAAAAATATGTATAATTGAATAATTGAATATTCGATTATCTCAGATCGGCCATATGCCGGGAGGTAAAAATCGCCTGTTGCACCGGTGGTCTAACTTCGTAATGGCAATTTTTAAATAAGTGTACGATATGAAAAAAGCCACGTCATGTTAGGTATATTATGCTGTATACACCTGTACACAGATATACTTTTAATTATATTAGAAGTATAATATAAAAGCTTTTAACATGTTATCAGGTTTGTCTTCGCTTTTACAGTGTTAAACGAAACTAAAACAAAATAATCGAAGACACTTTGCACCGTGGGTGCTTTTCACTGCACGGGTGGGATAACTCTCTCGGGTGGGTGTGTTGTGAATAGACCAAAAATTATTTCGTCAATTAAACGATTTCCAGCAGAGTTTCAGTTAATCATAAAAAATCGTAAATGTCTGTTTCATTTTGAGTATTTTTAGCAATTTAATAACTGAATAATCCATGCTCATTTTTATTATTCACGAGAATGATCACTGTTTTTTATTTAATTTAAAACATTTTATAATTAAAAAATGAAAAAAATAAATTCATATAAAGTCTACCTTTAACAATTTCGACCACGGGTAAAACGAGTACATGCTTTGGTAAAAAAATATTGTCTTATGGATTAGAAATAAAAATTTTATGAGCTTTTATCTGAAAAAATCGTTATTCTACGTAAAAGAAAAAAATGGTTTCGTACGAATACCTGCTCTAAACGCTCGTAAAAAAATATTCACTCACCCAACATTTTAAAACAACAGGCCGAAAAATATTTGAAAAATTTTTTGGTGTACGAAAAATACCTATTTTATGTTATTTTATGTATACACATCAGAATTGGTTCTTAAGTGTTTTTGTAAAATTCTTCGAAAAAATAGCAATGAAAAGTTGTGATTTAGTTTATTTTTTTTATTTTCTCTAATAATCCAAAAATAAATAATCCAAGAAAAAAGATCAGTACCAAAAATCATATGAAAAAAAAAAAAAATAAAAAACACTTGAAAATAAATATTTGAAATTGAATTTATAACTAACATCTGTTATACTTTTTTCCCACTATATCATTCTTATTAATAATCCAGATCTATCTATTTTTATTTATTATTATTTTATAAAAATTTTCAGACATCATAATTCACTACTATACATGTACTAATAAATATACAATGATATAGGAAATGAAAATTTTTTCAACCATACCTACATAATGTAGATGTTCTAAATCTGTACAGAATTTTCTTGCTCCAAAATCTTTCTCATATTATTGCCTATCTATGTTTAAATTTTCACAATTATTATTAAATTATTATTATATACAGCAGTCTATATCAATAACTTAAAAAGTAAAGTAAATTATAGACAAGAAAGCCGGACATACTTCGCACCACGGATATTCTTCGCTCTTCGGGTCAGATACTTTTGGTGAGTGTGTTGAAAATGATGACTATTATTGTTCTATAATATTATTAACTTCTTTCGTTCAGAATCGTCCTATTGAAGAAATGATTTATCGTTTCTTTAAAATTTAATACACCCACCAAGAGCTTCACACCCGAGATGCGAAGAATACTTGTCGTGCGAAGTATGTCCAGTTTTTTTTTAATTTCGACTATTTTTACTTAAAAAAACCATTGTTGTGTGATAAAAACGAAAATAATAAATACATTTCTGGCATTTACAAAATATATGTGTCCAATAAAAGTAAACTTATTTAATAATTTTATAACATTATGATCAATTCTAGGATTGTAAATAGTCAATAAATTTATTTAATATTTAGGACTATTATTTTGTAATTAATAAATGGCTGAAATTAATTTTGTGGAATTATAAGTAACATGATATTAAGAAAATTTTGAAAATGATGTGTATAAATAACGCTCTAAATAATTTTATGATTTACTAAATGTTTAAAAATGAAACTTTTTCTAAACTTTATTCATTCAAAATCTCGTTAAAAAAAAATAAATAAATAAATAAAAGAATATGAAGCCTAACTTAATTTAAATGTTAGTGTGTTGGCATAAACTGGTATGATTCTTATAAAATACAAGGTAATTCCAAAATTTTATATCGATTCCAATATAGGTAAATTTTTTTTAAAAATGTAATCCTTTCTGTATTATACTTGATATTATTGATAATGAGTGAAAATTACAAGTTTATTTCTAGCATATAAATTCATTTAATATTACATTGAACAAGTTTACAAGTTCATTGTAAAACTTCATTTTCAAAATTAAAGTACATATAAATAGGTAGATTATGCAGTTGCTCGACTCAAGACAAATTAGAAACATATTTGTTAATGAACATATTTTTTCATTATAAAAAATGAAACTATATCTAATTAAACTAATTGAACGAAAGGATATTAGTGAAAAAATGTTAAAAAAAATTTCCCAATTTTTTTTTCACGTTTTCAAAATTCTCTTGCGTCAAAATATTTCTCATATTATTGTTTAAATTTTCATAAAGTTTTTATTAAAAAAAAATGATAGTTTTTGAGTCTTTTTGTCAAATTTTGGGAAGTGTTTCCCTAATTTTGAGAAAAAATTAAGAATTTCGAAAAATATCCTCCCTGAAGTACCATTTAGAGATAAATACGGTTTCAAAAAATTGCTGGTTGAAATTATCTAGACAAGTATTTCTAGAAGACAATGTATACAAAAAATAAACATCATTGTAAAAACACTAGCTTCTTCGTTTCGCTCAGAATCTAAAAAATATTATAATAATAATATGTACCCGCTTAAAAATTTAATATAATAATAAAGTGATCACACATGTAAAAGTTAAAGTACTTAAAAATGTATTGACATTTTTTTTTTTTGTTGGTGCAGAAAGGGGAGGACTTTTAATGGTGTCGCTAAATTGTTTGAGCAAGATTTGCGAAAATTGCTCAATCTGGGACCTTGCCTATATGGTTTTCATGAAAATTGTTTACCGAAGAAATGATATGACTTCTTTTAAATTTAGTACACCCACCGAGTCTTGCCTGAGGTGTAAAGAATGCCCATAGTGTGCAGTATATTTGGTTTTTTGTTTTCCTATTTCATCGTATTTTATTTTCAATTCTGAGTGGAGTGAAGAAGCTATAATTAAGTGTTCTTCTAATGATTTTAAGTTCTAATGATTTTATGTTTAGTTTTTCCTGTGTACACTTTTTCATACAGAAGTACTTTTCCAAAAGTTTTGACAAACATTTTTTTTTTAATTAAAATTCGGTATTATATGGTTATTTAATGAAGTAATTTTTCAAAATTTTCCAAAATTTAAAAGACTACCTAAACGTTTGTCAAAAATGCCTTGAAAAATTATTTTAATACAAATTTATGAAAATTTATATATAGTCAATAACATAAAAAATATTTTAATGAAAGTATATTTTGAATGTGAGAATTTTTTCCCATAATTTATTTTCCTTACAAATGAAAAATTGTTTTTCTGTTCTCAGTTTTTTGCCTACTCACAATTTTTTATACATATATATTTTTTTTTTAACTGAAATTATTATTTTGTATTACTAAAGCTCTGCTCAGAATAATTGTATTTATGAAATTATTTTTCGTTTTTTGAAATTTAAAAAGCACTCACTAAGAGTTATATTACTCGAGGAA
>JAIPRM010012432.1:0-12119 GCA_025469315.1 Stegophylla sp. TES_Ste_2020 | reverse complement strand
ACCCTGTCATAACATATAATGTAATGACTGAAACGGCCGGGCGGCAGTTTCACCCAAATGATGTCCGTCGTATTGATGGTATCAGGAAAAACCATCAAAAGAAACTATTATTTATAGATTATGTGGCGTGTCTACTGCTAATGATAATAAAAACAGTAAATACTCATAATTTATATTATGTCATATATTAGAAAAAAATTTTTTTATGAATTCTTATGATTTATTAGTAGCAAATAGGTATTTTTATGGGGAGACTCAGTTTCAAAGTCTCCCCTGACGGGCCGCCACTGACCAGAAATCATTTTTTGGCTGATTAAAATCCTAAAACTCGGTGGGCTGGTACCTTCCTTATTTGGCACTCTGTGTGTGTGTGTGTGTGTGTGTACTATAAGCAATAAAAATTAAAAATGTGTTTTTAAAATTCATAAACCATTAACAATCCATTAATTGAAAATTAAATTTTCTTTAGCGTATATTTGGGGTTTGAGCTATTTATAGATTTCACTATTATTTTTCAATAATACAGTTGAATAAAATCCTCTATTTTTATTTAATGTCCAGAAATCGTCTAATACTATTATTTAATAACAAAATAATCCTTATTCATTTTTATTTGTAGTAAATTATTTTATTTATAGTATTTAATATTTATAGTCAATTTTCGGTACTTTTTTCGATTTTTTTAAAATTAAAATCTTGTTAAATTACTAATCATTCGTCCGTAAAAATTTCTTCCGTCAAAATATTTGCCATGCAATTCTCTAACTATATACCAAGTTACGTAAAGATCGGTTGAATCATTGATTTTTTATACACATTAAAGTTTATATGATTACTACATCTTAAGTACCAACTAGAGACAAATCTAGTTTCAAAAAGTTGCTGATTAAAACTTTTAGACTTACTACTTTTGGAAGTATATCTATGCGAAAAAGTTTACAGAAAAAAAATAAACATCCTTATAAAAAACACTAGCTTCTTCACTTTGTCCAGATTCTAATATAATATATAATAATATTATTCTAAAATAATAAGCTGGACATACTAGCACCATAGGTACCCTTTTTGGTTAGGATGCTCTTGATGGGTGTACAGAATTTTAAAGAAGTAAATTATTTATTCAATAAAACGATTCTTGAAGCTTCAGTTTATATGAGATAATTTTACTTAAAAATGATAAAGTTTATTAATATTACAAAAAAAATTATTTTATATTCAGCCAATTTTATATCCCACTATTAACTGAGAAGAGAATAAACTGTTTTGATGAACAAAAAAAATTTTTTTTTTCACATCGTCAAAACTTTCTTTCATCAAAATATTTTTCATATTATATTGTCTATCTATGTTTAAATTTTCATAAAGTTTGGATAAAATGAAAAAGTTTTTAAGGTATTTTCGCCAAATTCTGTATAGTTTTTCCAAATTTTGGAAAAATTATTGATACATAATTTTGAAAAATTACCTCCCAAATGTACCTTTTTGAGGAATATTTTGATTAAAAATGTTGCTGGTCGAAACATTTGGATAAGTATTTCTATACGAAAACGTGTACACATAAAAAAAGTAAATATCATAATATGTAAAAACACTAGCATTCTCTCTTTACTCGGAATCTAAAATATATTTTCTATTTACACAATCAATAAATTACTAAATTTTAATATATGACGTAAAAGATTAAATGCAAAGATGTATGAGCAATCGACACTAATCCAGTAAAAGTTAGCCAATACGTATATCTCAACTACTTATTTTTAAATTAACTACAAAAATAAGAGTTAACAACAAATAAGGAATAAATTAAAAATTTAAAACATTTAATTCACTATAATTAAGTGAATTAAAGAAAATTAAAAATATATACAACGTAAACCACAAATGTATTAGATCGACGATCGGGCAAGAATAACTAAGTTGCAGTTTAGCTAAATTTTTGACTCCTTAAAAAATTATGTTGTATTCATTTTGAACAAATAGTTGATGAGTTCGATGCAACATGCTTTGAAAAATGACATCGACTCAGTTTAAAATAAAAATTGCTAATTGCTAATAACTAGTTTATCGGTTTATAACTTAAGTGCTATTAAGAAAGGTGGACAATACTTCGCACAATCTTACCATGAGTATTCTTCGGTCCTCGAGTGGAATTTGGAGAGTGTGTTAAATTTTAAATGAACTATAAATCATTTTTTTGAGAAAACGATTCTGAGTAGAGCTTCAGTTTATAAAAGAAAATTTTACTTAAAAATTATAAAATTTATTATTATTACAAAAGAAATATTTTTACTGAGCTAAATTTACATCCTTCTATTAACTGTGATCAGGAAAAAAAAATGACGAGGAAAAAAAGTATTTAAAAAAAAATGTCACATTTTAAAAATTTTCTTTCACCGAAATATTTCTCATATTATTGTCTGTTTATATTTAAATTTTCATAAAATTTGGATTATTGAAAAATGTTTTAAAGGTATTTTGGTAAAATGTTGGGTAGTTTTTTCCAAGTTTTGGAAAAACTGTTGAGAGTTTTGAAAAATTACATACCAAAAGTACTATATAGAGATAAATTCTGATTCAAAAAGTTGCTAATCAAAACTTTTAAACAAATATTTCTAAAGGAAGACTTGTACACATAAAAAAAAAATTTTAAAAAACGTGACATACTTCACACCATGGGTGGGATTTTGGTGGGTGTGTTAAATTTTAAAGAAACGATAAATCATTTCTTCAATAGAACGATTCTGACTGAAGCTCTAAATTATACTTATAAAACATACTTGAATTCAGCGTGAAACGTACATGAAAACGGTCAGATGACTTCTTGCAATTTTTTTAAAATAATCAATTTAATTTTCAAATTTTTAAATCATTTTTTTAGAGTTAGAAACTGAGATTTAAAAGTTGAAGAGATTTAAAAGACCGTTTTCTGTAGACTTGTTGCTGAATTCCAATTTGTTAACGGAATTCTTATTGCTTCCCTACATCAATCGGAGTAAAATGGGCAGTTTTAAAACTCATTTTTTATCGTTATCCAATAGACTTAAAGTACTATTCAGAGGCAAATTTTGACTCATTAATTGGCTGGTTGAAACTTTTGAACAAATATTTGTATACGAATAAGTGATTACAGAAAAAAAAATAGTAATAAACTTCATTGTAAAAACTCTAGCTTCTTTACGCCATTTAGAATCTAAAAAAGAAAGAAATGAACATCTTTATAAAAGCACAAGCTTTTTCTCTCCACTCAAAATCTTAAAGTTTTTACTCTTAAATAATTCAATATTTATTTATATAAAAAAAAGTATTTTGGCAGGAGAAAATAAATTGTTTATTAGGCGGTGATATACAGTGGAAATTGAAGTGTTGGTGGGTTAAAAAGAAGAATATTATTCTGCACAACCAGAAATTTACGCTACTGCGAACTGCCTTACAGTATTTACTATTTTATTATAACAACTAATGATAATTTAAATTCATAGACATCATGAATACGTACTGTGTTATTATATGTGATATTTTGCACGATGTAATGTAATTCACCCGTGTGTATGTGTCGCGAAGGGGTGTAATTTTGTGAGAGAAATAATAAATACAGAAAAAAATTGTAGTTAATGTTGACACTTAATAATTACTGTAACTTTAACTAAACACTATAAAATAATCCGGTTAATGTGCAGTTGGAATACTTTCTGAAAGATTATTAGGTATATTTAATATTATAAACACTATAAAAGATTCAGTTAATTGAAATAAAATGCTCGGTTTTTAACTCGAGGAGCTGAGTATAAGCATAAAAATCGACTGACTATATGATCACCACCGTGGGAGTGTATTGAGCCGAGGAGATACGATTCACTTAGTCTGCGCATTCCAAAGAATCGGTTGTCCCCCCCCAATCACGTAGACTAAAAAACGACTCACTGCTGACATTGTGAAATAAAATACATATCACTATTTCAGTAAAACTACTTATCATTGAAGTTTTAGTTTTACAAATTACATAAAATTGGTGATGGTGTTTATCCTATAAAATACTAGTAGATACGTCATTACTTATTCCCATTTCTAATCAATATTCAATGTATTGCATAATTATAATTATTTTTTACGTACAACTTGTATGCATACAGGCCGTATTAACTGTTCTTACGGGGCGGTTGCAGAAGGTCATAAGAGGTCCGAAATTTTTTTCTTCCTACTCTCGAACACCATTTTTACAACAGCTTACTCTCTTGACTCTTCAAATATATAATTATAATAATATGTATAAATAACTACTCTAAGTTAAATTTTAAAAAGCAAAGATAAGTAAAGTTAAGTAAAGCAAAAATAGGTAAAGTATAGACATGAAAGCCGGACATACTTCATACTACGGATATTCATTGCACCTCGGGTCAGATACGATGGGTGTGTAGAATTTTAAAGAAACGATAAATTATTTTTTCAATAATATGATTCTGAACGATGGAAGATATAAAGAACAATAACAGTCGTCATTTTCAACAAACCCATTAAGAGTATTTGACCCAAGAGCGAAGAATACCCGTGATTTGAAGTATGTCCGGCTTTCTTGTTTATATTTTACTTATCTTTGCTTTACTTTACTTTACTACATTCTACTATATACTTTACTTTATTTTATTCTATCTAATAAATAAAGAAAGGAAAAAAATTTAATGAAAAAAAATGATTAAAAAAATGTCCAAAACTTCTTTTCGCACTTTCAAAATTTTCTCGCGCCAAAATATTTCTTATATTATTGTTTATCTATGTTAAAATTTTTATAAAATTTTAGTCAAAAAATTATAGTCTTTTTTGTCGAATTATTGTCAATTTCCAATTTTTTCAAATTTATATACTTACCACAAAATTGGCCAAATGTTTTTGAAAATTTTATGAGGTATGTGCGTAATTATTTTTAATAGTTGGTAAAAGTTTCAAGGTTCTATCTCTATTATATTAAAAGTAATTACTAAATAACTAAAATTGATATCATGATAATATTAATTTCGGTATGTCCAGTAAATTTGTCAGTATGTTCGTTTTTCGATATTTTTTTAAGCAAAACCTTATAAAACTTTCAATAATTCTTCCGCGTCAAATTTTCTTTTACCTAATATTCACCCATTATTTTCTATCTATGTACCAAGTTTCGTAACGTCGCACTAATTATTAGATTCTGAACGAAGTGACGAAGCTAGTGTTTTTACAATGATGTTTTTTTTCAATGAACACTTTTTCGTATGAATTTAATTGTCCTAAAGTCTGAATCAGGAACTTTTTAAAACTGAATTTGTTTCTAGTTGGTACTTTAAAGAGGTCATTTCTTAAATTTTTCAATTCTACAATTTTTTTTTTTTTTTGAAAAAAACTAGCCAAGATTTGATAAAAAAAAAACCTCGAAAGCCATCATTTATGTTGATCCAAACTATATGAAAATTTAAACATAGGTAAACAATAATATGAGAAACATTATGGTGCAAAAAAATTTTAAAAATATGAAAAAAAATTTTGGTTATTTTTCAAACACTTTTTTCTCATTAATTTTTTTATGTATAATTTATTTTCCTTATGATTTCATAATACATTCAAATACTTTGACTTTTAAAATTTTTTTAAACTTTAAAAATTTACTGTTTGACAACTATTTAAAAACTGGTTGTTTTTGAACGGTCTAAAAATATTATAACATTGCAATGTCTGATAACTCATTAGTCATAACTGAAATTGAGAAAAATGACAAGTGCCAGGCTGGAATCGAACCACGGTACTGTCGCGTGCTGGGCTGGTTCCGTTACCATTAGGCCACAAAACATTACTTGACCTTGTAGGTGAAATAGTAGGTATTTAGTATAATTAATTAAGTAAGGAATTTTATTGCACCAAAATATTCACAATAAAATTCTCTATCAAGGCACCAAATTTCAAAATAATCGGTTAGGTCAATTTTCTTGTATGTTCGTGTATGTGCGTACTTTTAGGTAAAGCTAACGAATTTCGTCGAATTTTAACCTCAAATGGGTATAAAAAAAAAAGTTGACTAACGAATTTTGAGATTTTTTCAGATTAATTAGACATATATGTCAGTTAGATTTTATTAAATTTTCAAGTCTTAATATCAAAAATCGAAAATTTTATTAAGTACATAAAAACTAACAAAAAATGAGAAATTTCCGAAATTTTCAAAATGCTGTACTCAACTAAAAATTGATTAAATTTTCATGAAATGTTTTCGTAACTATTTTTAGTGGTTGGTGAAAATTTCAAGTTCCTAGCTGCATTATTTTAGAAGTTATGTCAAAAAGTAATTTTCAATTTTTCGGAAATTGCGGTAATTGCATATTTTGCCGTTTTTCGTCAATTTTTCGACAGTTTTTCCCCGTTTTTGGAAAAAGTATTGAGAAATTGGAAAAATGACTTCTTTAAAGTACCATCGGGGTACGATTTCGATTCTATAGAGATACTGATCGAAACTTTTGGACAAGTATTTCTATATAAAAAAGTGTTTCCAGAAAGAGAAAAAAAAAAAAAAATTAACATCATTGTAAAAACATAACCTTCTTCACTTCGTTCAGAATCTAAAATTTAAACTTCATTACTCAAAACTCGAAAAAGAAGGCCTTTTTGAATTATTAGCTTTTTTTTATCCCTGAATCAAGGTATTCTATAGTTTCTTAATGTGATTGGACGGTGAATCTTCAAAACATTAATTTAATTGATTAAATATTTTTATAATTGGAGTTTTCAATAGTAAAGTAATCGTAGGTAAAATAATATGTAACAATGAACATAATGTATGGCTTATAAATATTACATCAATCATTATTGTATTACATAATTATCTGTTGCAGTGTTGTACTGTTGTGTATGTATTTATTATATTTACCAATAAAGTGTTATACACATTATTTATCAATTTTTCAGTCAAAATAAAATGATTACCTACCAATGGTTTTGTAATTGAACATGACTATATTAATGCATATTATACTCGATTTGTGTACATTAACTATTGTGACATTCCAAAGTTATCACTATTTGGGTACCTATCAATTATTATTATTCACTATACACAAGTCATAATCAGTAAATATTTGGAATTTGTGTCATTCCACAGATATTGACGTGCTAATGTTGCTTTCATTATCAATTATTATGTAGTCTAGCAATACTCAAAATACAAAAGAGACTAACTTTGTCATGACGTGTTATTTAAAGGTGTTTTGCAAAATTAAAAACAATGAAAAATTGTTTAAAATTACTAGCGTAATATTTGTTATCGAAGCACTATTCGGACAAAACTGTAAATCTGATATTGTTTTTGAATGATGGGACTGCAGATCCATCATTAAAGAATTGACTAACTCTTCCGAGTTAAAACGTTTCAACGTATGTTATTATTATAGATTGTCAAATTGAAATATTAATTTAGTGTCTTGGTAGGGGAAGATTGCGAAAAAAGTTCGAATTGTGGGATAAAGGTACTTCACTTAAATTTATTCCAATAATTGATAATTAGATATAACTGGATTAATAATTAAATTACTAAAACTGATTGTATATTATTTATTAAGTTATTTCTAGTAAATTTTTCCATACTTTATTCGATTTTGTTTTAATTAAAACCTTGTAAAATTCTTAATTACTCGGCCTTAAAAAATGTTCTTCATCCAAAATATTTGTAATGTAATTCTCCGTCAATGTACCAAACAGTGCCGTAGTTAAGATTTTTTTTTAGAGGGGGGCTTTAGTTTTTGACGACCAAAAACTTATTAAAAGGACAACAAATTAAAATTATACACTGTATTGTTGGAATTTTATATAATTGGAATTCATATAATTGTACATATTAATTTATAAAATATATAGTTGAGAAGGACATATTTATAATTGAAACACATAAAAAAAAATGTGTACTCGACAGGGGTATTCTTCGCGCCTCGGGTAGGATACTCTTGATGGGTGTATTGAATTTTAAAGAAACGATAAATCATTAATTCAATAAAACGACTCTGAACGGAGCTTCAACTAATATACAATAATAATTATCAGTTTTAGATTCTGAATAAAGTGAAGAAGCTAGTGTTTTTACAATGATGTTTATTTTTATTTATTTTTTTTTATTTTTTTTTCTGTGTACAACTTTTCGTATAGAAATACGTGTCCAAAAGTTTCGATCAATAATATTTTGAAACCCAATTCGCCTCTAGATTGTCCTTTAAAGAGGTCATTTTTTGAATTTCTCAATTCTTCAATGTTTTTTTTGGAAAAAACTACCCAAATTTTGACAAAAACGACTCGAAAACCATAATTTTTTGATCAGAATTTTATGAAAATTTAAGCATAGATAGAAAATCCTACAAAAAAAAAAAAAATTTGGCGCAAGAAAATTTTGAAAATGTGAAAAAAACTGTTGGACATTTTTTTTTTTTTCTTATATTATTGACTTCCTTCGTTCAGAATCGTTTTACTGAAGAAATGATTTATCGTTTCTTTAAAAATTAATACGCCCGTCAAGAGAATACCACCCGTCGGGCGAAGTACACCCATCGTGCGAAGTATATCCGGCTTTTTTTCATTCACTTTTATAATTGGAGCATCGCGGATAAAAGACGGATGACGTTTAAAGGTTGTTTTTGTTTTGATTTTTTTTTTTCTTTTTTACATCAATTATATTTTCATGCTCGGGCAAACAATTCTTCTTATTACAGACGTAATATTATCTTATAATATTATGCTTTCTGCTGATTATTTTATTTTATTTATTATCATTCCCCCCCCCCCAAAAAAAAAAAAAAAATAATAAAAAATAACGAGCGCGCATTATACGCGTTTATTCAGAATCTCGCGTACAATATATTATTATTATTATTATTATTATGTATTATAAAAACAATACGAGGCGAATAACAGTATTATATTATTCTTTATTGTGATTATTATCGTGAGCGGCAAAGCAGATGTACGCGCGCCACGTGCGTACAGACGATTGTGTTATCTCGTATGAGTTCTATCGCGGAAAAAAGACGGGAATATAAAATCCGCAGCAGAACGTTTCTTATAATATTATTATTATACGCGCGTTCCCTCAATCAATAACACACAACGTTGACGTATTATCCGGATTCGTTTTTGTTTCAATTTTTTTTTCTTCTAAAAAAGTAATTTCTCGTTTTGACGTTGAAGTATAAATATAATTAATTTTCTGCGTTTCTTCTCCATCGTCGCAGTAGTCGTATTTCGTACATAACAATACTAATATCGTAGTGCAAACAACAACGATATAATAATAATAATATTATATATCAAAGACGAATGTCGTCGGCAAACGACGCGATATATAATTGGACCATAAACGACGAACTATATAATATAATATATTATAATAGGGTAACCATATTTAAGAAAATAAAATACAGGACAAAAATATTTTTAAATAAGTAAGTATTCATTACATATTATATGTATATTTATGTTTTGGAACCGTATTATTTTTAAACTACCAATTATAGATAAAATTTAAACACATAAAATGATTATTTTGAAAAACGTAAAATAACATAATGAAACTGAATTGATACTTTTTAAAATTTCTTCAAATCCTTTATTCATACATATTGCATACTTCACTTACTAAAAAAAACTTGTTAATCCAATTAATCTAATGGTATCCAAAAGATTTCTAGATTCTTATATTATTTTATTCAATAATTTCATTTCAAAAATTTTAAATCAACAGTAAGTCAAAAAACGGAATTAATATGTGGGGGGGGCAGACTTGAAATTACGGGACAAAAAGCGTCCTGAGCGAAGTTTGTCAGGACAACAGGACACAGAGCCGAAATAAAGGACAATCCTGTATAAAACAGGACGTATGGTTACCCTGTATTATAATAATATTATGTTTGTGCGTTGTAAAGAGGTTTATTGCGTTTATATTATTTTATTCAGGATTGAACAAAAAAAAAAAAACACGATCTAACTACTGATCTAAATGAAATTCCCAATCAATGTATAAAAATATAAAAACACACCTTCGAATTAATGGTTTTCATAATAATTAGGGCTCAGGTGTAATTGCATTTGCAACTTTTTTTTTCTATTGTTTGGATTTGTTGCTAAGTACGGTCTTAAACTTGTTTCATACTAGTTCGAATTGAAATCTAGAATTTTTTAATGCACATTTTTTAAATTTTCGGCATTTTTTTTTTTTAATTTGATGGCAATTTCGCTTATTTTCTTTATCATGCAATTTTCAATACTTTTCAGTGTTAATTACATATTCAAGTTATTTCGAACTTTGTAGTGGTGACGCGCCAATATTGTATAGTAAGATTTTAATTATTTTAGCTTAAAATTCCGAGTAAACATAGTTTTTTGAATTTTCTATACTACTCATCGCCCTTACAACGATTATTTTCTCTGGATTTTCCACTCTTTCCCAATGTGAAGGCCCCGAAAATTACGTAAACGTCCTGTCACCCAACTCCGAAAAAGACCGATCTGTCTGCAGGGTAACATAAAGGATCACAAAGAAAGTAAAACTAATTTTAGCGTATTCACTTAGTTGCCCGAAAATATAATACAATAGATCACATCGAGACTTTATTTTTTCGGCTTGTAAACTGCGGTATTACATTTTAAAGTTTATTATTAAATCCCAAAGCTAATATAGGGATTCGTAGAAAACGTATTTTGATGAAAAACGTGCGGTTTAATGTCCCGCGGGTAGTATGCAACGGGATAAAAGGTCAAAATATAGAGTAAGTACAAGACGTCTGGCAATCCCAAATAAACGTCATACTTTACATTACATTATTATAACATTTCGTTTTGATGTACTAAACTTTACTCAAATCGATAATAATTAAACAAACTTCCAAGAAACGAGTCTTTCACGAGTTTTGTTTTTGTTTTTGACAATAATTGCTTTGTGCAAAACGGAAATTGTGCCCAAAAAAATAATGAAAAATCTTCAGAGTAATTTTTAAAATACCTAACGCGTGTTTAATCGGAATTCAATCATCTTCGAAAATTATCTGTTTCAATTTTTTTCTCATATTTTATATAATATTAGAAATTCAAAAACCGCATCGAATAATATTACCAGAAAAAATTAGGACTTTTGGGTAGTTAATAAAAACATATTTTATTACATATTAATTACAAATTTTAATTTAAGTTATATTTGTCATGACGGAGCGTAAAGATTGTAATATTTACATGAATAATAATTATAATATATTATTCATAATTATTTACATAACCTACAATAATATATATAAATATTTTTTGAATGAATATTCCCGAGTTGTTTGTAAATACGCCTCAGTGTATATTTTAAGGAATTTTCTCAAGGCGAAGAGAAAATATTTCTTCAAATTAGGTTTACAATAAAAACTTTTAATAGGGTCATTCGTTTTTTTCACATTTGTTCCACATAATACTAGACATAAGATATTGAATATAAGTTACCTAAAAAAACAAAAAATACACAAAGTTGCCATAAAAACTCTCAAAAATTACAAAAAAAAAATCAAATTAACTGCTTAAATAACAATAATAATATTATCGTTCGGTGAAAATTTTGTAGCCGTAAAGGTAAACTATTGCTGTACCTACAATAAATATTTACAAACAACCGTTCACTGTTTTTTTATGTCATTGTACGTAAAGTACATAAACCAAAAAAATATACTAAAGCAAGTAAATCGTTTTTAAAACTTTTTAATATCAAAAAGATAATTCTGAATCTGAATTTAATCATCTTTAAAAGAAATGTATGAAAAATACCTATAAAATAGAAAAAATGGCCTAAAAATCAAATAAATTTGAATAAAAGTTGCATTCTTAAAATATATATAATATGATAAACGAAATGAGTTTTGTGCTTGGAAAGCATTGAAAAAAATGAAATATGAAAATCCTTTAGATACCTATATAAGTTATTTTATTACTTACAAAATTTTTTATACAATATAAATTAATGAAAAAAAAAGCCGGACATACTTCGCACGATGGGTGTACTTCGCACGACGGGTGGTATTCTCTTGACGGGCGTATTAAATTTCAAAGAAACGATAAATCATTTCTTCAGTAAAACGATTCTGAACAAAGGA
>JAIPRM010012431.1:0-12122 GCA_025469315.1 Stegophylla sp. TES_Ste_2020 | reverse complement strand
CGTTCAGAATCGTTTTACTGAAGAAATGATTTATCGTTTCTTTAAAATTTAATACGCTCGTCAAGAGAATACCACCCGTCGTGCGAAGTACACCCATCGTGCGAAGTATGTCCGGCTTTTTTTTTATGAAGATACCTATAAAATTTTTAACTATAAGTATTTTTACAATGATGATTATTTTTCTTTTTCTTTCTGTAAACACATTTCGTATAGAAATACTTGTCCAGAATCATGATCCGAGTTTTTTAGAATCAAAATTTACTAGTACAGTGGTTCTCAATCTTTTTAGAACCACGACCCAAATTCTTCTTCAAAAACCTATCGCGACCCCAGTGGTTTTACATTTTTAGAATAAAAAGGTAGTTCTTAAAAATCAAAATTAAATTAACACTTTATTAATTTATTAATTAATTGGTTTATAATGAATAAAATTTTACAAATGTATGCAAATGTGCCACTCCATCATTTTTACAGTGGAGTTTGGTTAAAAACGTAATTTTTTGAGAATTTATAAAATTAAACGAATTTCTCGCGACCCCCCAAAAGTTGACTCGAGACCCACCAGTGGGTCGCAACCCACACTTTGAGAAACGCTGGTATAGAGTTTATGAATCCGATTAAATACGTTTTTGACATGATATTAAGTTATTTTACTAAACCACTGATATTGAAAAAATATAACTACTTTGAAATCGATAAAAAGGAAACAATTTTTGTTTCCTTCTAAATTTTATGAGATAAAACAAATTTCTACTTTCGTTAACGTTGTATAGCACTTGTAGAAAAAAAATTTTAAAAGTCTGCCAAAGCGTATTTCTATTGATTAGTAAATAAAATAATTTAAACGTATAATCGAAAAGGGACTGTTCGCGACTGATTCAATTTTTGAGAAAGCAAATAAAAAATACGCACAAACTAAAATATTTAAATGTTGTGTGCAATACATTTTAAAAAGTTTTTATTTATCCGCTTTTAAATCGACTACAAATCGCTTTTAATCTTAAAGTGGATTCTTTACACTTTTACTCTTTCGGTTCTGACTCTGTACTCGCGATGTTGACGAATTTTAATCCCGTTCGAGTTTTTTTTTTTTTGTTGTTTACCATAAATTTATAAATTCACTGGTACGTGCATTAAACGTTAAATCGAAACTACTACGTCAACCTTCGAGTGCGTTCTAAACGTCCTAAGAGTATATATTTTTAGGGTAAATCAAAACATTTCTACATTTGTAAAGAAAACTCACTGGTTTTCTTCTCTCCTGACTTCAACCTATTCGCCGCATCCTCGTATTTTCGAAATAGTCAACCGAGAGGCGTTAAAACGGTTTAAATTTCAAAATAAAATATTATTCCCAAAAGTTAACCGGATTCGCGCAGCGTATTAACAAAATTGTAAGTGTACTTTACGCATTATATTTCTACGTGTTGCGGCCGATTATAGGAATTCCTAGACTTGGGATGTCGTATTTTCCAAAACTCGAGCTCTCGTCATATTAATGATATTTAATAATATAAAAAACTCTCGTCGTATTTAATTATGATTTAGAGATATGAAATTACAGGTCTGGTCCAACACTGAAGTTGAGCTAAAACCGAGTAAATTGTTATTATCATTATTAATTAGCAGAGAAATATTTTATGATTACCTCATCGAAATTTCTAACGACTTAAAAGGATCTAATATTATTTACGATACATTCGGAGAACTAATTAACTAATAATAATTGTAATTTAGTGCACCGTTATTACACACGTTATATGCGTACGAATATATAGTAATTAAGTCATTAGAAAATATTGCATTAAACTACATAAAGCTCCTGTTATTAATACCTTAATAAATCTATACGAATTCGTTAAGAAAAAAAAAATCGCCTGACATATTCTAAAAGCGTTCACAAATTATTCGATGAAAGTGTTGTTACTCGAATTATTTACTAATGTTTTAGGTCTGCAATAATTACAATAATTAATTAATACACTTAACCTATAAAATTTTCGATGAAAGTTTTTAAAGATTATATTATGTTATAGTCGTTTTAAGCATTAATTATAACTAAACAGACGGAAAAAATATTTTTATGAAAAAAATAAATAAATAACTCGTTATTTTCACTTTCACAAAGTGCCGTTGAAACATTAGTAATTTAGATTTGTGTGTTGTGAAATAGACAAAATTTATCAAGATCCTTTATTTATAGATGAAAACATCATAATATCATCATTATTTTATCTAGATAAAAACGAAAATTGTTGCCATCTGATTTTCATCTGGATTAAAATAACAACCATCTAGATTATTCACAGAAAACATTTAGTGGACTATACAGCAATAAAACAAATATCAGTAATGAGATGCTTATATTCATGAGACATTCGTGGAATTTAAATACTCCACAGTATTCTTAATAAAAAATAATGAGTTTTTGTTTACCGGAGCGTTGTCATTGGGGGGGCGTCTTCTCTATTCGTGTTAATGTTAAATTAATTTATCAATTCCGGTTATTATAATAAAAACATAGCTTACATCATTAAAAAAATTTCATTATTTGTTATTTCATACTTAGTATAAACAATTTTATCTCATTTGCATCTAAATAAAAAATAATTTTATTTACCTACAACTAGATAAATTCAATTTTCACAATATCTATCCTTTATCTAAATAGCTATAACTGTATTTGTATCTTATATTTATCTATATAAATTTTTTTTACATTCTGAGTGTTATATATATATATATATATATAACAACACTGGTTATTGAAACACGTCTTAAGCTAGGAAAAAATGTTCTAAACAATTTGAAATAAAATGAAAAGCACAAAAGTCATCAACATCCAAGCCCTAAAAAAACGAAAAATGTTCACATCGTTTAGGTAATTCGTAAACCCATCTATTTTATACACACAAAACATTTGCTACAAATCTGACAAAAGTACAGCGTCTTTTTTTTTATTTTTATTGTTTGTATTTTTATTGCCATTGCAATTGGTTCACTTCGAATATTCGCACAATTACATTTTCCCGAAATCGACGAGGCTTGTAATATTATTATTCAAATTTGATTTCGTGCAGCCTTCACGATTCGGTTTTCTCGAAATTAAATGCCACGTTAAATCGTACCTTTACGTGCGTCGTAATAGACGTGTACAACTGTCGTCGTCGTTCCGTACACTGCACAATCAATACCCAAACTTTGCAAACGTCAAATTTGTGTTTTAACAGATTATATAGTAATTCCTTCTCATTTATTTGGTTTATTATATTATTATAAATACGCGTAATGCATTGGTATTATAATAGTCTAGAAAACATGAAAAATGTTTTAAACAAAAAAACTCCAATTAATTAACTAAAAAGAAGTTGTAAGTTAGTATTTTGACGGAATTCATTAGTTTTACATAAAATTACACATTTAAACGCATATAAAAAATAATTGGTTAAACTGATCTTTATAAAACTTAGTAGGTACATACATGAAGAATTACATTGCGAATATTTTGGTGTAAGAAAATGTTTAGATTAAAATAGATTAAATTCAACTGACTGAGTAAAAAATATACCTAACTAAATTTAAAATAAATATTTCAAATTAGAAAAATTTGAATTTTTAATATTTATGAGAAACTTTCGTGTGATGAAAATCAATAGAATAAAATATATCTCGTTTTACCATCTGTATAAAGAATACACGTTTTTTCTTCACAATAATATCATAAAATATAGATCCAAAAATTTTTATTTATTAATAAATAACAATAACAAATTTTAGTCTCCCATTCGAGCCTTTGACGTTAATATCAAAAAGTCCAAGAAAATATTGAGATGTAACAGACGTCTGTTACCGATTATCTTCTATCCAAATAATGCTTAGTGTTCCTGGACTGACCTTTATTCGCGTCCTGTTTTATCATTTTCAAAATACATTCACCTCATGTGTTACACCTTACTTCCCAGTACGCCTAGTACGGTCAGAAAAAGATGGCTCAAATTTTTTACTCAATGTGACCAACTACTATTAGAAAAAAATAGCAATCTCTTTTACATTTTCATACCGGAGTAGCAGACTAGTGATTGCAACGTTTTTGAAATCACTTGTAAAATGCATTTCTTATGGTTCTTTTTTTTTTTTTTTTTTTTTTTACTTCCATTCAATTCACAGCCCTCGTCTCGAGGGCAAAATGTAAGTCCAAATTTTGATTATCTTTTTTTTAGAAATCTCTACGTTTGTCGGTGGAAAAACGCACCCCTATTGCAGCAGATGGCGTCACCCCTATGGCAATCAAATTCATTCAGACGAAATTCTTCGAGTCAGGATTCGCGTGGCCCTCACGACTTACTCCCGTTCTTCCAGTAGTACAGTGCTGTTAACGTAGTTAATTAAAACACGTAACATTCGCCGCCACGTGCCTATGACCTCGTTTCGCGCGAAACGGAACTCCTCCCCACGGGTGGAGAATATTATTGTAACATACAATTCGACCGCAGCGGTTGCGTGTGCCGGCCTATGTAGTTCTCCGAGGGCAACTTATTGATTTTCACCTGGCTGCCGGGGACCTCTCCGTGCACTCGCGTGCTGGCTGCCTGCGCCGCGTACAAAAATTACGCCGTTCTGCGCCGCAGTGTTGTTTGCGTTTCGAACAGAACAGCGTGGCGTACGATAATTTTCCGCTTTCGAAAAAAAAAAAAAAAAAAAAACACAAAATCGAATAACGCGCGTTATGAATTTCGCACGCCGCCGCCTCTCCATCCATCCGCGCACATTGGCGGCGTGTTTGGTCGATTTTTCGGAATAATTGCTTTTTTCTCAGCTGATTGACGAATGTCGGTTTTTATGTTTGAGTCAAATAATATTTTTCCTTTGTAATATTGTAGTTTATTGGCAAGAATGAAATTGATAAAATTGCCCTCGTAATTTTAGGGGAAAAAGAAAAAAATATGAACTGCACTTAAATCGGGGATTTTTAGTTTTATTTTTTACTGGAAAATTATAAATAAATCTATTCGCGATTTGTTGATATTTGTACCTGTTATTTTTTTATACACTCTATAGGTGTTATATAGCAACAAATCACTAATTATCAGAAAAAAATTTGAAAAAATGTACGAAGTCTCAAAATTTTCATATTGAATTTGAACTTAGAGATTACTTGTTATGAAAATGTAAAAATATTTATTTACCTCATATTTGGGTGTAGGCACCTTTCAAATTTCTATAAATCAAAAACTGGCGATTTCACTTCCACTCAAATAGAAATAAATCATTACCGCCATAAACTTACCGTTGTCATCAAATAATCGCTTAACTAAATCGAATATTTGGGGTAATTCGAGTATGGTTTGAAAAATGCGAAGAGTGGTCAGAGCACTCGAGCAGTTCATAATATTTCTGACGTATTGAATGAAATAGCTAAATAAATTATTACAAAACAATCAAAGTTACCGCATTATGCGTAGAGAAAATGATTAAAATTCAACCAAATATAAGAATTTCACGTGTACCAACATATTATATCCTAAGTGATAATGAGTTTATTTACAATATTACGCGATAGATTATATGAAATCTAAAATCCGTACGCTTTACGAGCAAAAGTCCAATTATTATAAAATGCATTCACCGTAATATATTCCATGCATATTAATTAACTTCGAAATTAACATATAACATGAAATCCAAAGTTTTAGAAGGTCGTCAGTTTTATAAATATTGCGACTAAAAGCAATAAACATTTTCTTAAATACGATTTTGCTGATGGAAAAAAATATTTTTTAAAAATCGTATTTTTAACATTTTCATTTCCCCTAAAATTATCAAATCGGTGAAATGATTGCCATGTCCCGAAACTCGAAAAGCTAAATTTATTTATTTTTTTAATGTGTTTTAATGACTTAATTACATGGAAATTTGACCACAAGAATAAAAAAAAAAAATGGCTTTAAAATAGGGTGACCATTCGTCCTGCTTTTATGGTGTTGTCCTTTATTAATTCGTCTTTCGGTCCTGTTACTTGAAAAAATTTCCTACAAGACGCTTTTTCATCTATTTTTTAAATCGATGTCATGTCATTATTTCTTGATTATTAGGGTATTCATAAATTTTCATAACATTAATATTATGGCAAAACGTTTTCAAGAAACTTCTATGATGAAAATCATTTTGTCAAATCCTGAATATAACATTTATTTAAAATATTAAATTAAAAAAATTTCTCATTTTAGCTTTTAAAATAAATATACTCGGTTCCAAAATGTTTTACTGATGTAAATAGCCATCATCCTTGGTCTCGTCCTGGTCCTTGTCCTTATGCCATTAATAAAGTTGGAAAAATTTTGAAATTATATTTGGCATCAACGTAAAAAATTTTGATTTCTGTTCGTAAACGTTTTGAAATTAGATACTCTAAAAATTAAGATTTTATCATGTCTCCACATCGATATAGCTGAATTCATCTGTGTTTGTGTCATAGGCGCAATTAGAGGGGGGCTTGAGGGGGCTTAGCCCCCTCAAAACTACTCATAGCCCCCCAAAAATTTTGAGAATTACTTAAGGATAATGCCTTTTTGAAGGCTAAATCAATCAAAATTACATATTAGCCCCCAAAAAAACGTTTTCCAAATTGCGCCAATGGTTTGTGTCCCGTTTTATTTTTATTGAAAATTGGTGCTATTACTATTTTGTACAACGCAAGAGAGTAGACACACATATTTTCTTTAAGACTAGCTTCGTATAAAATAATTAAAAAAGATAATTCGAATGCATCTCCCCCAGCCCTGGCGATTTTGATTATTATAGTAATAAACCACTTTTAAAGCACTTTTTTCCACCCCAAAACGTGAAATCTAAAAAAAAAAACAAATTAATATACAGAAAACACACATCAAAGTGTGCGTTTTGTTCATAACAATCGTGTAATAATTTAATTATTATAAATCCAATTAATAAAATGTAGTTTCGCTTCACTCGAATGATGTAAAATACTTCACAATAATTAACGTCACGTCAATTATTATACCTATGTTGGTATAATTAAAATAACGTTAAAATAACTTGTATTAATTAAATTGTTTAGTTTTCATATTCGGATTAATTCTTTTAAGTTTTCATCATTATTTTCACGAACAAATGCGTCATAATTTTATTGAACTCGTGTTTTTTTTTTTTTACTTTTCGAGTGAATTTTTAATAATCACTATTGTTTATTCGACAGAGTTATAGACGAATATTACGTATAGTCCAAGGAATATCCAAAATCCGCATTAAAATAAAAAAAAAAATTCAAATTCATTACAATATTACTTTTGAACAAGAAAGTACAATAATATAAGTAGTGTATTGGATAAATCATATTACGTAAATACAGTGTTATTTTTTATTCGACCGCGAGGAATAATTAATCATATTCTATCTTACCTAGATGAATTAAACAATGTTTATTCAACAATGTACTTACATGTCTCAGATAAATGTTATCTTCGCATGCTAAGTTATCTAGACCAGTGATGGTGCCAGGGATGGGCCAGGTAGGGACTATGGCCCTACTAGTTACCCGACTTTAAACGTAATTAATAATATTATAATAATTTTTAATGAACATTAATATCAGATTAATATCAGAGAAGACAGAATCCATCCACGAGTAAAGTCATGTAATGTATGGACAAACAAAAATATTTAAATTTATCTATGGCATACATTTTAGACGTTTTTATAGTTTTTCCAATAGTCTACATTTTATTGTTTGATATGTACTTGTGAAAATAAATATTTTCTAATAATCAATTTTCTAATTTAACGCAATGCTACGCAGGTATGGTATTGAATTTTCACGGCCAAAATCAACTTCAAGTTATTATTTTATTCGTCTAAACATATTACAATACTTTTAACTATGTTACTAAACTAGTTATATATCTTAGCCTATTAGTGATTACAAGGACTTTATAGCATTTTATATATATATATATATATTTTTTTTTAATCCAAAAAAATAGCTAAGTAGGATAGAAAATCCTTTTTACACATCAGAGATTAAAAACGTGCTTGTTTTATTATGCATATTTTTAAGATTTTTATAATAACTACATATTTTGAGGTTTTAAAGATTTTAGGTCATTATTTGAGTTTTTATGAAGGTATGTATATCGAAACACATTTTGGATTTTTTTTTCTGTCATAACTGCATATTTTAAAGTTTTGAAATTTTCAGAGAATATTTTATTTTAAATTTTTTCGTAAAATTTTCTAAAATATATCAATTACCTATTATTAGTTTTTTTGTTTTTTATACATTTCATATTTCCGTCAGCAAAAATTTTCTTTTTTTTTTGGACTTATTCAAAGCCATTTAGACCGATCGCCACTTCCACTACGTCTCTCCACTTTACTTTATGAAAGAAAATGTTCAGTTCCGTTCAATTCTTACTGTATTTCAACTGTCCTATTGTATTTTATATTTCTGTAGCTTGCATAGTTCCTTCCGTAAGATCAATTAAGTATTACCTTCTGACTGGAATTGGTTTTAGACAATATTCGATAAGATAAATGACATTTCGTCAAACGTATACAGTAAAATTGTTTTTATAGAATTAGTGATGTGTACTTACATGTACATAACGTGTGCGCAATTTTTTTTTTTTATCGATGCTTATCGTTGATATTTTTAAATTTTTTTAAATGCGTTTAACATCGTTTTTAAGTTCATATCTTTGAGCTCATTACAAAAACGTTGCAGCATATTAATTAATGTTTTTAAGAGCATATTTCTTAGTTTTTTTTTTTTTTTATTTTAGAGCATAATGTAAATCCTAACCCAAGTGATTACGTTCAAAATTATCTTTGTCCGGATAACCGTTTATATTTTATCTCAACACCGATCGTTGTGATGCGTTTTTGTTATGAACAAGCTGTTATTTTTTGTTCCCACCTGATCTAACGAGAAAAATACCTCGGAAAAACATAATATTATAATAATAATTATTACAGTCCCTGATTTTGTGGAAACAACTACCCGCAATATTTACGTCCTTTAAATTCATCCCAAAAACAAAAACGTCCGGCAGCAATACAATAATTACGTATAGTAAATGCGAGCGCCGCACGCGGCGGTATGATTCATTTTTAATGTGATTAATTTCATTACAGTAATGCAATATAATATGTATTATATTATTCTTTTCGTTCTCGTCTATCATTTGGGAATAGATGATTTATGATACCGTCGTCGCGTCTACCTGAACTCGCCGCCGCCGCCGCGCCGTAGGTACACTCTGCGCGTTTGTAATCAAAATTAATGGAATTTATTTTTGGGCAACGGACTCTTTGTTTGACGACGACGAGGGCGCTTTTTGTTGTTTGCGCGCGCGCCACCGTGGGATGCGCCACCACGTGTCTTCTATTAGTCTGCCGCGGCGGAAAAACCGACCCTGGGGAGTTTTATGATTAAACGAAAACATTCGGGAAAATGAATAACAAAAAAAAAAAAAAACAACGACCCACGATGATGACGACGCGCAACGGTGCCTGGGAATTTAAACTTTTATTATTTCGTTGTACGTCAGACGTGTACGTATATATATACAAACGGGGAAAACGACCGAATTAAGAGAAACGCAAAGACGTCCGCGAATCGTACGACCACACACACACGACCGCGACAGTTGTGTAATAGGGGGGTAGTATTACTCTAACGACACGCGAGACACGATATATGTATATACGTATATATATATATATATATTAGAGTAGTAGGTACATTTGTATTAAATTCGGTTGAGAGAAAGTTTCCCCGATCTATTTTTCCAAACGTTTATCTATCCCGTCGTTTATTTTTTCCACTATTATTATTTTCATTAGAGGTGTACGTCCCTCAGGTTATAACAAAAAAAAAAAAAAAATGTTTGATGTATGCAAAATAAAAGAAAAAATATTTACTCATAAATAAAACATAATAATTAATTTTTGTACCTGCGTACACTGACATATTAATTTCGAACAGATGTCGGTAATCTGCGACTCTTTTAGAATGAACATCAGCATCGAAATGTAATGACTTGTCTACGTGAATATTGAATACAAAATTCTTTTTATATATCACCATTTTTTAGATTCTGAACGAAATCAAGAAGCTTGTGTTTTTACAATGATATTTATTTTATTTTTTATTAATATTCCCTTTTTTTTCTTGTAAACACTTTTGTATATAAATACTTATTTAAAAGTCTTAATCAACAACTTTTTGAAACCTAATTCGCCTCTAGTTGGTCCTTTAAAGAGGTCATTTTTTGAATTTCTCAATTCTTATCTTTTTTTTTTTTACCCAAAATTCGACAAAAAAAAACTCGAAAACCATCATTTTTTGATCCAAACTTTATGAACATTTAAACATAGATAGACGATAATACGAGAAACATATTGGTGCAAGAAAATTTTGAAAATGTAAAAAAAAAATTGGACATTTTTCTAACACATTTTTTTTTTTGTTAATGTTTTTTTGCTTTCTTTATTTATTAGATAAAAAAAAAAAGTCAAGTAAAGAAATGTATAGACAAGAAAGCCGGACATACTTCGCACCACGTATATTCTTCGCTCTTCAAGTCAGATACTCTTGGTGGGTGTGTTGAAAATGACGACTATTATATTGTTCTTTATATTATTAACTTCCTTAGTTCAGAATCGTCTTATTGAAGAAATTATTTATTGTTTCCTTAAAATTCTACACACCTACCAAGTGTATCTGACCCGAGGAGCGAAGAATATCCGTGGTTCGAAGTATGTCCGGCTTTTTTTTAATGTTAACATAATCCGGGAGTTATTAATTTATCCACACATGCATAGCTAATCAGCTGGATAAATCAATCGACTATATTCAGTTACGATTATGTGACATAGCAGCTGAATTCGATGAGTGTTATCATCATGATGTTTTCACGTTAAATATAAAATCAAAATTGGTTATTTTTTATGTTGTCATAACGCATCGTCTAAGACATTTGAAACAAAGAGTTTTAAGCGCCCAGGCCGTAGCTGACGTAGTGAGTGATTAATTTGTAAATTTCAATGAACGTTTGTTTACTTCGTATCTTCGTTAGCATATGGTTTATTCATATGCACAACTGACTATAAACGATTATAATAATATTATAGTTGTGATTATTATTAGTCTTGGAAATCTAGTCAATTGTGTACTTAAAAATCTAATCGTGAGTCAAAACGTCCTAATCTTGTCGTACGATGACTAAGGACTGAGCAACAACAGTCGATAATATTTAATAATATAACTACTATCTTCTGGAGAGCCGGTCCGATTGGCGGGTACCGAATAACCGAGTCAATCGGTAAAAAGTGGAAGAAAATGGTGAAAGAATTAATAAAACAAAATTTTAAACTAATTAATTAAATGACGTATTAATTAAGCGAGGACAAAAATAAGTGGTGAGCGCGTGCTGTGTAGATACGGTCTCGCGCGAACGAATTGTAAATGAAATAACGGATTAAAATTCATCCTTTTTCACGAACGCGACTTTTACACTCGTTAATGCAATTAGTCTCGTAATTAATTTAATAATAATAATAATTGTTAGAGGTAGGTATGTCCCACGCGTCCGCAACGTAATCGTATAACTGGTACTTTTTTACACGGTACAAACGTGAAAAAAAAAACACAATAAAACTCGTTCCGCTCGTATACGATTCGACTGGAACCATAGCCGGATTAGAGGAGGGGGATCTAGTCGGGGCTGCAGCCCCGGGGCCCACTCAAGTATCAAAGTGACAAGAGCCCTTACAATTTTAGACTGAATCACATTTTTCCGTGATTTTAAGTTATAATTAGCGTAAATGAAGTACTATAAAGGGCGATGGCTTCAGGTAAAGCAAAAAAAAAAAAGCCGGACATACTTCGCACGATGGGTGTACTTCGCACTATGGGTGTACTTCGCACGATGGGTGTACTTCGCACGACAGGTGGTATTCTCTTGACGGGCGTATTAAATTTTAAAGAAACGATAAATCATTTCTTCAGTAAAACGATTCTGAACAAAGGAAGTTAATAATACGAGTATAAGAAAAAAAAAAAAAATTCGAAAAATGTCCAAAAATTTTTTTCACATTTTCAA
>JAIPRM010012430.1:0-12123 GCA_025469315.1 Stegophylla sp. TES_Ste_2020 | reverse complement strand
AAAGCCAATTTAATATGATCTTTTAGCGATTCTCAGAATTTGGTAAATATTTCTACGTCTTTTGTTATGAATAATTTTTGGAAAAATCTCAGGTGGTGCATTTGCACCACCTGGACCCTCCCTCCGGGCGTCCCTGGGGCATATCCTCCTAAGCGTTAAAATGTATTAAATTTTTGTCGATGGCCCATATATGTATATATTTATAGAAAACACTACTGTTAAAATACCTTAACAATTTAATTATATTTAAAGCCTACAGAATGTTTTTTTAATTTTCACGTTGAAATTTGTATAAATTGTGCTACATATAAAATTTGCATACCACCTAATTGCCATTGTCCCAAAATATTAGAATTGACTTTAGATTTTTTCAAATATCTTGTAAGATATGATATATTTACAAGATATCTTGTAAATATCTTGTAAATAATACTCTTGTAAGTTTAAAATATAACTGTAATGAATAAAATGTGCAATAATATTGCGATATTTTGCAAATAGCTATTGATTTATAAAAAGATGTACAAAAAAGCCTGACATACTTCGTACGATGGGTGTTCTTCGCACGACGGGTGGGATTCACTTGACGGGTGTATTGAATTTTAAAGAAACGATAAATCATTTCTTCAATAAAACGATTCTGAACGAAGAAAGTTAATAATATAAAAAAAAATAAATGAGAAAAAAAAATATTTGAAAAATGTCCAAAATATTTTTTTCACATTTTCAAAATTTTCTTGCGCCAAAATCTTTCTTGTATTATTTTCTATCTATGTTTAAATTTTCATATAGTTCGGATCAAAAAATGATGGGTTCCAAGTCGTTTTTGTGAAATTTTAGGTAGTTTTTTTCAAAATAAAAAAATAAGGAATTGAGAAATTCAAAAAATGACCTCTCTAAAGTACAATCTTGAAGCAAATCCGATTTCAAAAAGTAACTGGTCAAAACTTTTGGACAAGAATTTCCATACGAAAAGTTGTACACTGAAAAAAAAAAAAAAATAAACAAACATCATTGTAAAAACACTAACTTCTTCACTTCGTTCAGAATCTAAAATAGAATTATTATTTTAAAAGGGTTTAATATTCGTTGTATTCAACTGTAGTAATTGGTTTTGTGCAGCGACGTAAGAGATCAATGAAAAACACGATTCCAATGGGATCACACATATTAATAAATACAATTTTTAAGTGCAAAAATACTTAAGTAGGTATAATATATTATAATGAAATATCACCTAATATTATAAAGACATGCGTTTATTAGTTTCGTACCGCTTATTAGCGAGTACGGTGAATAATGACGTTATAATAATAGGTACATAATGTATATGTTTATTTAGTATACTACTACTTGATTACGCGGCTTAGTATTCCAAGTCCATTAATCTTCTATACAAACAATAATTTATGCGACTAGAAAATACCGATCACTATGCATTTCAAACTGTTATTCAGTGTTCACGTTTGAAATATTGCTTTAACGCGATTTTAAGCGAAACTAATATCCTGCGACATAAAATTCTATATCGTACAGTTTGTTAAATACAGACGTTCCGTTAGCTGGATACGGATAAAACTGCAAATGAGTTAAAAAAAAAAAAAAGACTTCGCACCATGGGTATTGTTATTCGGTCCTCGGGTGAAACTTGAATGTTGTTAAATTTTAAAGATTAAATTATTTCAAACGATTCTGAGCAGAGTTTTCGTTACGGTAACAAAAATTATGAAAATTATGTAAAATATAAAATATAAATGAAAAATAAACATATATTGATTATTGTGTTACCATGGTTACCAAGACCATATTCAAAATAATTAAAATGCCGTCCAATTTTGTTATAGCAACTGCTTAAACAACCTAAGTGAAATAAAAAAACACATTTTGCGTTGTGTCAATCCTTTGCAAAATTGCTAATTTCGAAAAATTCCATCTATTAAATTACCATTTAGAGCCGAATCCTGATTGAAAAAGTTGCTGGTTAAAACTTTTCGACAAGTATTTCTATAAGAAAAAGTGTTTGCAGATCGGGGAGGGGGGAAATAAAAAAATAAACATCATTGTAAAATCATAAGCTTCTTCACTCCACTCCGAACCTAATTATAACATATTTCAAAGCCTCTTTTTAATATATGAGCGTACTCGTACATTCAAGACGTATAATATTGTCACAGATTAAAACTTAATTTTTCATATTTTCAACAGGCCAAAATCTTTCTGCAATGTAACGTTGTTTTGTGATCTATAAACATAACCGTTTTTATTTGTTTTACCTCGAAAAATTTGCCTATAAATTAGTCGATATTCAAATAATTGGCAAATCGAAACACACGCAAAAATCCAAAAAATTAAAATCGCACATATTCCGCTTTAATGGGCATTCTTTGCTATTCGGATAGGACATTCGTAGTGAATGTGTTGGATTTTAAAAAATAAACATTTTTTCAATGTGCAATGTATTTTACAATAAATACTCATATATTAATAATTTAATTGGCCGTTAATATGATTAATGTATATGAAGGCTAAAGATTACAAAAGTATATAGATTAACAAACTATGAAAATAAAATCAATACAAAATAAAATTCACTACTATAAAACGATTTTGTGTGGAGTTTTGGTTTATTACACAGGAAAATTATTATCAGTTTAATATTGATCATGTTTGATATAAATTAATGACAGAATAATCCAGAATATTTTAATATTTACGTTCATTTAATTTTTCACGAGAATAATAAATTTTGTCGTGTTTTGAAATTTGAAGTATTTATAATTAAAATTTGATCAAACTTATTTAAACGAAAATCTAAATAAAAGTTAAACTATGTTTCAGTAGGTTTGTATACTTTTTTATTTTCGAAGTGATTTTTATTGTTTGAAAAACAATACATTGATTATTTAATGAAATAATAGTGAAAATAAGGTGTCGTACCGGTTCGTCCGCAACAAAGTAACAAGTACTATATAATCAATTCATCAACTAAGAACTTGTATATTTTATATTTTTAATTACATACAATCAATTCATTTAATAAACAATTGGCAAATTCAATATAAAAGTACATACCACGTACAATAAATAAACACTTGTAGCTCTATTAGCTACAACGTCCTGCTAATGTCATTACTTAAAACTGACATTATTATATTATAAAAGTAAAAATTTGATGATTTAACAAACAGAATAACTTTTGTTTTATTAATAATTGTTAATTTTAAATAATAAAACAAAATTATTACTACAGCGATAACGTATAATTTTTTTTTAAGACCTAATTTTTCTAATTTAAAATTTTATCCCATAGTTTTTAGAAAAAATTCAAAGTGATCAATTTGTGCATCTGATTTTTAGAAAAATATTGGTGCTTAAATCTTGAATAAAATGTAATAATACTATATTGTTCACTAGAGATTGTAAATTTTTATACAACAATGTATCGTACGGGTAAATTTTGTTAAAAATTATTAACTTTACGCGAATAGAACCTTTTTTTTTAATATGGACAAAAGCGGTTTATGTGTTGGTAAATCGGGCTGAACCGAAAATAAAATATCTGCCAATTCAGACGTAAAGTATAGATGAGAAAGTCGAACATACTTCGCACCACGGATATTCTTCGCTTTTTAGGTCAGATACTCTTTGTGGGTGTGTTAAAAACTTGAAAATTACAACTATTATTGTTCTTTTATGTTATTAGCTTCCTTTGTTCAGAATTGTCTTATTGAAGAAATAATTTATCGTTTCTTTAAGATTCTATACACCCTGGTAAGAGTATCTGACCCGAGGAGCGAAGAATATTCGTGGTGCGAAGTATGTCCGACTTTCTTGTCTATAACTTCACTTTAATTTTTTAACATTATTTGTAATTTGTATATTACATTTATATTAATATAAATTGTGTCATATGTGGTGATTTATTGAGCATGTTTACCTCCTTTTTTGGCCGTAACATTGCAAAAATTTGAATTTATTATGTGGAATATTCATGTTTCTATAAAAACTATGTTTTTCATTACTCTTTTTTTCATGCCACCTTAAGTATGTCCAGTGGCAATACATATTTTTTTTTTTTAAATGGTAACACACTGTTTTAACTACGGAATTTTATTCAAATAATTCATCTGTGAATTTAATTCGTTAAAATCAAAATTCGAACTAATAATTTTTAAATTGTTCAAATTTAAGTATTAAGAATAATCGCCTATTTGTCTTTTGGGACACGTATTTAGTTACTTTCGTAGTATATAATTATTATGAATCAACAAAATTAATCTTTAATCAGAAATATTTAAACAAAGTGTAGATTCATAATTATTTGTTAACCATTACAATAATTATATACATATTATATATTTCATACATATAATGTACCTAAGAAGCTATATTGTCCCTAATTCTTAAATTTGTATAGTTATTCAAAAATCAGTGGTTTGAATTTTGATTTTAATATATCAAATGTAGTCTACTTTCTATCAATTGTATTACCATAAATAAGATTAAGTGTTCTTCTATGCAAGCTAAGACAATTCTAGGATTATATTTTTAGCACTATGTCCCATGAAATTCAGCAGTTCTTTAAATAGTGTTATATAGTCTATGACTTTATATAATATAAACTAAAAATTAATTTTAAAAAAAAACCCAATTGAGAGGGTTTGAGCCCATAAAATGTCCCCTCTGAACACGGTTACTAAAACGATAGCACATAGATCCGTAATATTATATGAATAAATATTACGTATTTTATTTGTCCGTGTAGTTTTTCAAAATACGTTTTATAATAACGATAATTAGTGAAAAATAGCAATTACTCTTATAGTGTACATATTATCATATATATATAGTGTACATATTATCACGGTACAATGTATGTATATATAAAATATGGTTCAAATGTAAATTTCGTTTTATTTTTTATACTCTTAGAGTATACTTTTTTTATTTTTTTGGTACCGTGAAGTATATAATTACTGAATAACGAGTAACTAGGTATTTTCCTTATTTTCAACTCGGGTAAACGTTTTACCGTAGTACTTGAGTATTTATATTTATTTGTTTCCGGATTTGTCTGTACACAATACGTATTAATGTGTTTAACATTGTTTTGCGTTGTGTACGAGCGCTTCTGTGTCAACATAATTTAGAGTCGGCGGATAATTTCCTCGTGTTTATACTGCAAATACGCGGTGCCGCCTGCACCGTAGTCCGTTTGGGCGAATCGACCCAAAAAATATACTGTTTGGACACAAATGAGTTATGTAACGTTTGGGCGAGTGCTTATTCCACAAAAAGTTCCATTTGGGAGAGAATATATAAATGGATTTATACGTAAAATATTTATAGTCGATTGAAAAAAGCCGGACATACTTCGCACGACGGGTGGGATTCTCTTGACGGGTGTGTTGAATTTTAAAGAAACGATAAATCATTTCTTCAATAAAACGATTTTAAACGAGGGAAGTTAATAAGATAAAAAATAAATGAGAAATAAAAATGTTAGAAAAATGTCCAAAATAATTTTTTCACATTTTCAAAATTTTCTTGCGCCAAAATCTTTCTTATATGATTTTCTATTTATGTTTAAATTTTCATAAAATTCGGATAAAAAAATGATGGTTTCCGAGTCGTTTTTGTCAAATTTTGGGTAGTTTTTTCCAAAAAATAAATAAATAAATAAAGAATTGAGAAATTCAAAAAATGACCTCTTTAAAATAAAATTTAGAGGCGAATCCGGTTTCAAAAAGTTATTGATCGAAACTTTTGGACTAGTATTTCTATACGAAAAGTTGTACACAGAAAAAAAAAATAAACATCATTGTAAAAACACTAGCTTCTTTCGCTTCGTTCAGAATCTCAAATAATTCATAATATATACTTAACATAAACGGATATTGCCGATATTGGTATAGTAATATTGTAAAATACAGTCATCAATCAGTTAAAATTAATAAAACTTGTTTTCCATAATAATGATAAATAACAATGTCGGCCAATGATATTTTCTTACTACATTCGATATCGCTACTCAAAAATAATTACCGAAAATATCACGGTACAGTGGTGCAACTAAGATTTTTTCAAAGGGGGGGTGTCCGCATAAAAATTATAAATACAACTACTATTTACATAAAATGTACAATTAACGCTTTACAGAAATTGGTTTAATGTAAACTTCATATTGATAAACTGAACTTTTTTTGAACTAGATTTACTTTTTTATAACTTTATCCGTAGTAGTAGCATCGAGGAAAGAAAAGAAATTGTATAGACGATTTGAGCAGACTCGATAATTTTAGGCCGGGAGTGTGCTCCTGTCTTTCAGCTTCACATAATGTTGCATGTAGTTTTAAAGTAACTGTTTAGAATTCTGGAGTCTAGACAGCTGATAGATAACGTTAATTTTATATCACTTTGAGCAACGATGCTCATGGGTAGTGTAGAAATTATCTAGAATCTAGATAATAGTGAGAAATTTGGAAATATTATGTTATTATTTTTCATGATGCAGTTCTGAATTCATACAGGTTATGACTTTATATTAAAAATTAATTATTTTTTAATATGCATTGAATAAAATTTAGATAAATACGGTACAAGGGGGGGTGTTCAGACACCCAAAACACCCTCGTTGATTGCGCCGCTGTCACGGCAACGAGATAATTTATCAGTTCACATGGGATACTCTAAAACAGTAACGATAACAATAACAACAGTAAAGAAAATAATAAAATAGATTATAAATTGTGGCAAGTAGCGACGTATCTCAAAGAAGCAGATAGTCTATATCCAATAATATGTCGATGACTATATCATTTCGTTATAATTTCACTCGCCCAAACGGTATAAATGATATTCGTCCAAACGGATTATTTTTTTTTTGGGTCAAAATTGTTACCTTCCCCCAAACAACCGTCGTCCGCACCGGAAACGGGGTTGGTTATTGTGCTAACTAATAGCGAATAATAAGATCTATGCCAATAGGTACTTAGTGTAACACAACGACCAATTGAATTATTGAAGATACGTCTTTGTGGAGGAATTAGCGACTCGAGAAGAGAAAGAGACGTGAGAAAAAGAAACAATGAATCCGACGGGTACGTTTATAACGTTGAATTGAAGGTTGTAAACTAGTTTTACACCACGTTTTGCGTTCGTGTGCAATTTTCCCCTGGAAGTGACATAATAATTATTCACAGATATTTATATATTACATATTATGCACATAACGTCGAGACGCCAATAAATCATAAATTGGGTCGCGATAATGACCCAATTACTACAACAGGTGTCCGAAGAAAAACTTCGTCTGACATGTTGTTTCGAAAAAATAATTGAGTTTATGGCCGGTTCTACATCACGGTCGGGCTAACGATATGCAAAATTTTGGCAAACATTCAAATGATCGTGAGAATGAAATAACTAGTATTATTACGACGATAGGATCCGATTGTTGTTATACAATCACGTTTTCGCAACGTATTTGCAGTGATTATATTATTCATTTTTTTATTTCAGAGAAACGTGTATGCACCCGGAATAGAATATTAATCATGATAAACTCGCCACAGAACAATAAGTAAACTTGAAAATATGTTCGTGAAGTTGGCCCCATGATGTTATCTTCTCGTTGTTCTTTTGCAAATATTCGTAAATTTTTTCAAAACAAATTGATTATGTCGGGAGATCACATGAACTTGACCATTACAAAACATTTTTTAAAAGTCTTTTTATTTTAAAAATTTGCGATTTCCTTATTCCAAACATTATTTTGCAAAATATTGGCAGTACTTTAGGTAGTACACACTTTTGTTTTTCAAATGTCAACCCCCTATTGATTAACCCCTTTTGATTTATTGAAATCAAAATTTGAATGAGTAGTTTTTGAAATATTCAAATATAAATATTAAGGAATGTAGTGTATAATTGGACACATAATATTTTGCTACTAATTAGTTACCCATGTTGAATATAAATATTATGAATGTACAAAATTAACCTTTAATCGGAAGTAATTAGATAAATCGTACCGTGTACTTAAATTCTTTACAATAGCAAATATAGGTAAATAAGATAAGACGACCTAACTAATTAATAAACTAACTACATAGGTAATCTTATTATTATTTATAACCTAACCTAACCTAACCTAATTACTATGTGTCCAAAATACTATTTTCATTAATATTTTATATTTGAATATTTCAAAAATTACTCATTCAAATTTTGATTCCAATACATCAAAATTCACAGAAAAATAAACTGAGTAAAATTCCGCAGTTAAAATAGGGAGTTTCGATTTGAAAAACAAAAGTTTGAATCTCCACGGGACACCTTAAGTTAACATAGAAAAAATGAGTTATGGAAAACATAGCTCTTATATTGATTTGAACATTTAAATAAAAATCCCAATTTTTACATTTTTATGGCAAAAAGTGGGAGTGAGCACGCTTAAAAATCATCTTGTATATGAGTAATGGTTTTTAATATTTTCAGTTTATAATACCATGAATTAAAAAAAAAGTAAAGTTACGTAAAGTAAAGCAAAGTAAAATAATGTAAAGTAAACCAAAGATGAGTAAATTAATATAAGTAAATATAATAAGTAAATATTACTAAATATTACTAAACTATAAATAATATTAGTAAATAAAGATAAGTAAATATAATAAGTAAATTATAGACTAGATAGCAAGAAATATGGGGAAAAATAATTGGTGCTTAAAATAAGGGGTTGTCTTTTAATAAAAAATAGTTGCATTACACATGCAAAAACTTGATAAATAATAAAAAAAAGTCCATAAAGTATAAGATTCAATAAAAATGTGTATTACTAAGTATAACATCCAACCAAAAAAAGTAAAGTAAAGCATAAACGAGAAAGCTGGACATACTTCGCAGCTCACATCACGGGTATTATTATTCGCTCCTCAGGTCAGACACTTTTAGTGGGTGTGTAGAATTTTAAAGTAAGAATAAATCATTTCTTCAATAAGACGATTCTGAACGAAGGAAGTTAGTAATATAAAGAACAATAATAGTCGTCATTTTCAACACACCCACCAAGAGTATCTGACCTGCACCTGAAGAGCGAAGAATATCCATGGTGTGAGTATGTCCAGATTTTTTGTCTATACTTTACTTCAATTTTTTTATCTAATAAATAAAGAAAAAGAAAAAAAAATAAAGTTTTGGAAAATTCCCAATTTTTTTTTCATATTTTCAAAATTTTCTTGCGCTAAAATATTTCTCATATTATTGTCTATCTATATTTAAATTTTAATAAAGTTTGCATAGAAAAATTATGGTTTCTGAGTCTTTTTTATCAAATTTTGGGTAGTTTTTTCAAAAAAATAAGAAATTGAGGAATTGAGAAATTAAAAAAAACAACTAAAGGCAAATCCAGTTTCAAAAAGTTACTGATCAAGACTTTTGGATAAATAGATCTATACGAAAAGTGTACACGAAAAAAAAATAAAAAATAATCAACATTGTGAAAACACTAGTTTCTTCACTTTTTTCAGAATCTAAAATCCAAATCCCGCAAAAATTCCAAAAATATCCAAAATGTAATTTATGTATATATTACCGATTATCAAACCAAAATGTCACCACCTTGCACAGCAAGCCGAGGACTGATATTGGTTTGAATCGATCGCGATCGAGTTTTGTCAAGTGAGCGAAGCGATTGGTGCTTCGGAGCTGTGTGATTTAATATATTACATAATTTGGATAACTTTGGAGTTTGATCGTATTATTCGTATTATTTTCCCTTTGCTTATAATAATTTTATAAACTTGGCAACGTTGCATTGAAAATCATCCACAATAGTACATATTGCACCCGATTCTGAGCAAAGGAGTTAATAATTTAAAGAACAATAACAGTCGTTATTTTCAATACTCCTACCAAAATTAATGTATTCAGTTTCAAAAATTTGCTGGTCGAGACTTTTGGACAATTATTTCTATACAAAAAAGCATTTACAGAAAAAAAAAAAATCATAATAAATATTATACGTCAGAAGCTCTCAAACTTTTCAGGCCAGGCCCCCCACTTTGGTCAACCCCAGACTTGGGCCTCCCTTATAAAAATAATTTTAATAATAATGTTTAGATTACCAAAAAGTTAAAAACAAACAACAAAAATATAGATTAATATTTATATTCACATTGAAAATGTATTATAAAAGGTTAGGTTAGTTTAATCAATCAGTCACTTTTAATGTGATAGGTGGGCTTGTTTTTTTTTTTTTTTTCATTACAAATTTTGGTGAAACGAGGAAAAATTCCTGTACACTCTATAGGACGCGATTATTATCACGCAAATTTCACAAATATTTTTCTGTCCTACCAATACTACAATGTTGATTTTTAAAATTTTCTCGCGCCCCCCTTATAAAGCTTTCGCGGCCCCCCGGAGGGTCAAGCCCCACACTTTGAGAACCTCTGTTATACGTTAATTGTAAAAACACTTGCTCCTTTGCTTCGTTCAGAATTAAAAAAATTTTTAGAAGAAGAAATTTTACAAAATACGAGATATTTTTCAAATTTTGATGAAAAATGCAGCATTGTTGTATTAATGAAATTTAAAGAAATAAAGAATAATAATAAAGCATGTTTTAAAATTAGATTTATGCCTCTTTAGTAAACCATAATGTATAATGACCTAGTAACTAGTTTAATAGTTTCCTACCACTCGATGATGCCGGTAATGTATTATTATTATTTATGCATTACATAAACATAGATAACACGTCAACATGTCTACCGAATGATCAACTCGATCTTGTTTATGGTAAATACAATTCGCACTAGTTTCGTGTTTAAGCATAATAAGTGTGCACACAGCATAATAATATGGTAGTGTCACAGTCATGGGCTGGCTGAGCAAAGATTCTACATTAGAGGTGATATAAAATATCTCACGTGCAATATGTGTCGACATATTATTTTTGCTACAAAATTCGTTTACATATTTTACTTATGAGATTTATTAGACTTGTCAGCATTTCAATTCGCAAATATTTAATTTTGTTAATAATTATGTTATTAATTGTTTCAATGTACATCTGTAAATTGTTTTGGTTCAGCAGGTATTCATACTTCAAAGATTGAATAGGGGATTTTAAATTTTATTTTGTAAATAAATATTATTCTTAGACTGTGATAAATATTGAACTGTTCAAACCCAAAATGATTGATTCACGTATTTTCTTGAATAAATTACATCATAATAGTTTTTTATAAGCATTGAATACCCTGATATAACTATGATCAATTTTATCAATATTTCTCGATATATTAAGATATTATAGAATTTCCTAATGTACAAGAAAGGATAATTGAATCGCTCATTTCAGAAACCCCCTACCTAAATCCACTTTTTCACTTTTTGAGATAATCAATAAAAACTGTACCATGGATTTAAAACAATCCAAAAATTACCAAAAACACTTGACTTTAGATATTAGTGTAATTTTAGCTGAATAACATACTAAGGAAGTGGGGAAAACTGTTTTTGAATTTGCACATGCAAAATTGTATTTTTGGCGTTTGGGGGGTTTCTGAAATAAGCGTTTCAGTTGCTAAGAATAAAAAAAAATAAAAATAGAACAAAGAGCGTCGTGCCTAATATTGTCGCGAACAATCGTTTTTTTTTTTTAATTTTTCAATTAAACAAAACATTTTAAATAAAACAAAAATTATGTGGTCGAAAGTTATAAGCACATGTATAAAGCATACACTCGGGTGTGTGTGTGTGTGTGTGTGTGTAAGTGTGTGATGTGACTTCCATTCGATATACGTATTAGAATTTTTTCGTTTATGGCGTATATTTTATTTTTATATATATATAAATATACGTAATGATTATACTCGAGCACGGCCGTTTAAAAATAGTAGATATAATTGACATGTAGACAATGCACATCACGTAATTGCAAATCGTGTGCGCGCGTGCGTGGGATACTGTGGAGGGTTGGTGGACCGGGGGAGGGGGGGGTGGTGAAAAATATAAAATATTTATACTTTCCGAACGCCAAATATTTGACCTTTTCTTTCGGGTTTTTTTTTTTTTTCATTTTTTTTTTTTTTTTTTTTTTCAATAATTTAATTAGCG
>JAIPRM010012429.1:0-12124 GCA_025469315.1 Stegophylla sp. TES_Ste_2020 | reverse complement strand
TTCGTTCAGAATCGTTTTACTGAAGAAATGATTTATCGTTTCTTTAAAATTTAATACGCCCGTCAAGAGAATACCACCCGTCGTGCGAAGTACACCCATCGTGCGAAGTATGTCTGGCTTTTTTTATCTACAATTCCATAAATAAATATTTAATTGTTCTGTATCTGGAATTTCAGCTAGAATATGGAATTTTGACTTTTAATTTTAAACTCATCTGATGCTATCGGAATATGAAATATAGCATGTTCGTATAAGGTTAATTATTTAATATAAAGAATTTTTGTAAACTTATAATTATGAACAGAAATAATAAATTATAAAAATATATTATCGCAACATAAGAAAATTTGATTAAACGACACTAGATTATAAGACGCGCACGTTGGCGTTTATCGAAAGGCGTCTCAACTCTCGATGCTGTGGCACAGTTAGGGATAAAGTGAAGAGCGAAAGATCCTAGAGTACCCAATTGAATTACTTAATTAACTGAGATCAAAAGGGATGGAAAATCGGCTTTACCGCGTGGCGACCCGTTCAGGACGTTTAAATCCAATTAGCTACACAATTAACTATATCTTACAATTAACCGAGAACTAGGAAAATATAGTATAGGAGAAAATTTAAATTTTTTTTTCACATTTTCTAAATTTTCTTTCATCAAAATATTTTCCATATTTATCTATATTCGAATTTTTATGAAATTTAGATTAAAAAATAAAGTTATAAAGTTGCTTTTGTCAAATTTTTGGTAGTTTTTTGAGAAACTATTAGGAATTTCAAAAAATGACCTCTTAAAAGTATCATCTATTGGCAAACTCTGATTCAATTAATTTCTAGTCACGATTTCTGGAACAAGTATTTCTATACAGAAAAAAAAAATTAAAAACAAAATAAACTTCTTTGTATAAAAACACTAGCTTCTTAGTTCCACTCGGTCTTCAAATTCATGTATTGTAAAATATTATTCATTTACACGATTCTGAATAGAGCTTCAGTTATAACATAGTAATAATTTTAGTTTACAAATTTATTCTTATTACTAGTGCTTGGGACTTATAGCTCTAAAAAAACTTTTAAATATGCATGCATTTATGCTCTAAAAATGTACCAAATATGCTATAAAATTTAAAAAATATGCAAAAATGCTAAAATAATCTCTTATAAAACATAAATTTAACCGTAAAAACTCAAAATATTTAAAAATTGTATTGTAAAATGTATTTTAATATGTGTTATTAATTATTTTTCTATTATTTATGAAATTTCTTTTTTTTTTTTTTAATCTTTATTCTTTTTACCATATATTTAAACAAATAAAAATATCAAATAATATTCAATCTCTTCAGTTATTCGGGGAAAAATTTTCCAATACCAAGAAAACTTAAATTAAATATTGAAAAATAGGTGAAATATGCACTTAAAATTCAAATATAACCGAAATATGCATTTATATCTAAAAAAAAGAGTTAAATATGCAAATTAATGAGAACTGCATACAACTTCTGGTGTTATGAAATGCATTTCTATGTTACTTAGCTATGTTTTGAATGATTTTTGAAAAACATGCTAACTATTATAAGTCCCTAGCCCTACTTATTACGAACGATCCATAATTTTAGAGGCCCGTTTTTATTTTCGCCGTGAGGGTCAATATTTTTTTTTTTTTTTGCGTTATGCCACTTTTTCGCAGTGGTAAACGAATACGAGATGGACGAATAGGCGATTAAAAAAAAAAAAAGAGGCCACCTGTTAAAATTTATTGGTTGAAAAAAAAAAAATGATGGCCTGCGGTCACCGAGTTCTGTCATACGAGTTTCAGATACACGTATATAAAAAAATATATTATAATATTATGTAAGTCGTCTTCGGACGGGGTCGTTTCGCGGCAACGCGTACATCGTCGCGCGTTTCTGCGAAATCCTTTCTAAACGCCATGACGAATTTCCGTGCGGCAATTTTGCCCACACGCCCGCGCCACATCCGATCCATTCGTATTTTGTCCGTCGGCGGATTCACCACGCGCGACCTGTCGTCGGCCTTTACTCCGTTCAGTACACGTCACTAGCTCGTCGGTACATAATATATACGACGCGATGCATGCAGCATAATACATATTTAATAATAATATATTATTGACATGCTAACTGTGGTCCAAACAGTAGTAGTCCTTGACAGTCTTTGCTGCTGCTGCTGCTGCTGCCGCCGCAGAAGTCTTTATTGTCCCGCGTGTCGCTTATGTCGTTGTCTGATGTGAAAAAATTCCAAATTTTAACCATCAGAACGCAGACTTTGATGATAAGTAATAATACTTATCGTTTTTGAAAAAAAAAAAAAAAGAAGGGTTTTCCCATTAACCGTGCTCGTCCACGAGTTAGTGTCTATACCAGTGATTCCCAACCTTTTTTATTATTATATTCCCCCTTGTAAATTTTCAAACATCTTATTCCCCTTAATTCAGAGTTTTGACTTTTTTTTTGTTGCTCGTACATATAAATTATATAACTATAAGTATACGTATATTATACAATTATTATTGATTTTTTAATTCCATTATTTTTTTAAATAATATTATATTACATTTTCAACTATGAAAATCGTATACTTACGTATTTTATGTTCATTTCTTTCTTCTGAAGATTTATTTTCACGTTGGAAAAACGCGTTCGTATATTCACTTTTTCGAATAACACGTTCGTTACACATCTCTAAATTTTAGATAGAAAATATCACAGATTCGAAATGAAGTTAATGCCGGTGAGTATTATGTAAATGCATGATTTTTTTACCGATTTTACCTCTAAAATGGTGGATAACATTTTTGTAATTTTGATTTTCTAAGCGAAAGGATACAATGACGGATGAGATTTTTTAGAATTTTAGAAAAGAGTGGTTTTACAATGATTTTTATTTCTTTGTTTCTTTGTTTCTTTCTTCATTTAATAAAAACATTTTTTTTTTATATATATAATAAAAATACTTGTCCAAAAATGTCATACATTAATATTTCAAATTAAAAATCATACCTAGATTGTACTTTAAAAAGGTCGTTGTTTTTCAAAATTCTCAATACTTTTTATCAAAAGCCGAAGAAAACCTGTCGAAAAATTTAGGAAAAATTACAGTATTCTAAATGGCATATTTGTACACATTATTATACATTTTTCTATTATAATTATTTAACATATATTATATTGCTTATGTCATAGAAGAATCAACAACGAATTGCGTATAGAATGTATAAATATGTAACAATTCTATTACCTGCTTAATATAAAATTGACAATTATTGTTGTCGGCTGTAATTATCGGAAGCTCCTTTCAGAATCGTTTTATTGAAGAATTGATTTATTGTTTCTTTTTAAATTCAACACGCCCACCAAGGCTATCTCTCACCAGAGGAATGGAGAACGTCCATGGTGCAAAGTATGTTCGATTTTTTTTTTTCTTATGTTTTACTGTTATTGATTTTTCCAGATTTTAGTCTAGTAATAATTGGTATTTATGCCGCCCAAAAAGTAATGTTTTTATTGTTCATTAATTTTTTTGAATAATAATAATATTATCCGTGATGAAATCGATATTCTAATAAACAATCGCCGTATAATCATCGGTTTCCGCCATTTATATATTATTATTAAATTATCAAATTACTGAAATCTCGCAGACGGTTAATTAACAAGCAGAACGTATTCGTCCTTCGGCGGCGGCGTGATTGACGCGCGTTACTATATTTTACAAACACTTTAAATACAAAAATCGTACTCGACAATAATTCGGTGTACTATCCGAGCTTTTACGTCACACGTGCGCCACACGTAAAAAGACGAATTAATTAATTTGATTTTTCGACCGATTCCCGTGAAAATCGTCGTGTGTTCTTCGGGTTCATAAACGTGACGCGTGGATTACGATTAAAAATGCAATTTAATTTAAATATTATTTAAAATATGGAATCAACGGTCGACGTGAACACGATTTATACGCATAGGAATTAATTGAACGATCGTTCGGCCGATTAAACCATATTTTTTTATTATTTAATTTATACCTAGTATAATCACGGCGAAAGTTTTTTGTTTTTGACGCACAACACATCGCGTTCTCCGTTTCAACAATAATTCGATTAAATTTAAACGATTCTTGTACCACGCAACACGTAATATATCTATTCCAGTGGACTGCATACTACGTATTATTATTATTATTATTATTATTATTGTAGTGTTCTTCTCGCGTCGTACATCAACATCCAACCACTTCATATTAATATCATTAATTACTATGTTCGCGGCATCGTCCTTTGTCCGTTCCGCTGAATACATTCCGTATTCGTCAAAATATCCCTGAATTATTATAACATTTATAACACGTACCTGTTGTAGTACTCTACTCGCAGTGACAAGTGATAAAACCTTATTTATCTCTTAGAACATACCATTTTTAATTGGTTCTGTTAATTAAAGGAAGGAGTTTCTAAAAAAAATAATAAATTACTATGATTAAAAAAAAAAAACATGACTCAGAAATTGGTTTGTGCACCGGTATAATAAACGAACAAAAAAAATAAATTAATAAAATAATCATAGATGGCCCTTTTGGCTCAAAATAATCCAGCAAAACAAAAATATTACTAATAGTTAACAATAATATACATTTTCGTCTTCGTGGCTGTAATAACAATATAAAATACAATTTATATATATATATATATATGTGCTGAAGTCTGTAGTTAAATATAAAATTTTGTATGGTAAAAAAAAAAATACATGTTTGACACAACGCCTGAGATCCGCCGAGCACAGCAATAACGCTTCACGTGACGACCCAACTGCTTGTCACTGCAGAGACGTCCGCTGGTAAGCATAGGCGTGCGCCGCACAGGGGGTGCCAAGGGTGCGCAGGCAGTCCCGGATCCTTTAACTTGTGGTCCTAATTACAAAAATAAGAACCGAATTTGAATTGTCACGTTTGTACTAGAGTATATTTGCTAAAATTCAAACACTATTCATTAAAATCAAGTCAATATTTTCACTTCTGTAGAATTAAATTTATATTACATACTTAAAATGCTATAATTTATTTTATAGATAACTAAGTAACAAAGTAAAAATTATTAAAAATCAAGTACTTACACACGATGTATCATTGGATTACACAAATCTATATATTGTAGTCTGCATGGATAGATATTAACCAAAGAAATAATGTAATATTGTATCGATAATATCACTGACTAGAGAAATGTTTTTTTTTTTTCTGTTGCTAATTTAGTTCGTACAATAATTTTAAGATGAGTGAAGTGGCGCAGCTTAGAGCCTTCCCAATCGAACATAATGTGTAAATACAAATGTTATTAATCAAATTTTAACAAACTTACTCAATATACGACGTAAATAGATATGATTGTAAAAAAAAAAGTGCAAGATAACTTAACGTAACTTACACTGCTGCAATAAATCGACAACAATTTATGTTTAAAATAATTTGGGCCCCTAATTTATAATGTGCACCCCCTGAAATAAAAGTCTGCACAAGTCCTATGCTAGTAATTGACCCTCCCGTTACGTACAAAAATAAATTTGTGCTCAAAACATGGTACCTGAACGATATATGTACTTACCAACGGACGCTGTAAAACGACACACAAAAACCAAGAAAAGAAACAAAAACACGTGCAGACCGGACTTGAACAAAACAAAAAAATTATGGATGCACACAAAGAAGAAAAAAAGGAACCCCGAGCCGTCACATCAAACAGTTTTGACGAACGGCTCGGTATAAAACAAAGTTAGACACGAGTCGTCAGTGTCACCTTAAACAAAAATTGAAATACCCGAAATTATGAAACTTTCGGTGACACTGAAACAACGACTTTTAAAATTCACGCTGAAACACATAAGCGAACTTTGATGAAGAGTATATTATAACAGCAGCAATCGCACGGTGAACAGTCGATACCTGCAGACAGCCGTTGCTGACTGTGACCGCTCCGAACCGTTACACGAACATAGACACAAAACAAATGACGCATTGATAACACAATGAGGCGCGAACACAAGCATTGTACATATTTTTCTTAAGCAAAAAACAAAAAAATTGTACTTTGCATTATTCGTAAATATCATCCTTCGTTCAAAAATCGTTTTATTAAAGAAAAGATTTATCGTTTCTTTCAAATTCTATACACCCATCAACAGCATCTGACCCGAGGAGTGAAGAATATCCGAGGTGCTAAGTATATCAGGCTTTTATAAAGTTATTTTTACTTTATTTATAGGTCATTAAAATCCTGTCTCTAATATTATAATTATTAACAGTACTCTCTCGCGTGACAATTAATTGTGCGAAAAGTTATTGGGTTTATTTCGTGTGCGATTGAAACAAGGTTACCATACGTCCTGTTTTATACAGGATTGTCCTTTATTTCGGCTCTGTGTCCTGTTGTCCTGACAAACTCCTCTCAGGACGCTTTTTGTCCCGTAATTTCAAGTCTGTCCCATATTAATCCCGTTTTTTGACTGACTGTTGATTTAAAATTTTTGAAATGAAATTATTGAATAAAATAATGTAAGAATCTAGAAATGTTTTGGATACCATTAGATCAATTATAATCGTAAAATGAATTAACAAGTTTTTTTAGAAAGTAAAATTTCCAATTTGCATGAATAAAGGATTTGAAGGAATTTTAAAAATTATCAATTTAGTTTCGTTATGCTATTTTATGTTTTTCAAAATAGTGTTTTTATGTGTTTAAATTTAATCTACTCGTATAATAGGTAGTTTAAAAATTATAGTTTTGTCACGATTCAAAAACATATATATATATATATATATATATATATGTAATAAATACTTATTTATTTAAAAATATTATGAAAAATATTTTTGTCCTGTATTTTATTTTGTAAAATATAGTCACCCTAGATTAAAACGAAATACACACAAGAAACGACAGAAAATACTACGGATCGATGATAATTATTATAACGTGAACGGAGCAATGCGAATCGCGTAACATAATTTTATTATTGTCCGTTTATAAATCGATTTCCTTATTCAGGATAACTCGATGACAGCAGTTATAATAAACTTAACTCACAATTCATATTGATATAACCGAAATCGCATCCTGCAAACTATTATTCACACGATGAGTTTTATTTAGTAATGTAAGCATTAGTAATTGACGTGTACTGACACTAACAGTATTATAGAGTACCTAAAACATTATTATTGTTTGCAAATAGAAATCACATGTTTAAAATTTATGATGTCTTCATAGTAATAAATAATAATAATAATAATAATAATAAAAAATGATAATAAAAAAAAAAAAAAAAGTAATAGGTGTAATAATATGTTCCTCCTACTTCTTAATTGAAATTTGCGGCTTTCGTTTTATGATTTAATGGCACATTTTTATCCGCGTGTAAACACCGCACGCGTATAATAATTTGTTATGAAACGCTTTACACGACGGCGTATCATAAATAAAACTTATCTCTCTTCCTTTATGTAATATTATTATTATTATTATTTTTTTTTTTATCCCAATTCATTATTGCGCGACTCCTCGACGTGGCACGCGGTCGTGTAATCGCGTCGGCCGCGAATGAGTATGATCCTGGCCGTGGGCGACTTATCGCCAATGTATTATGTGCACAGTTTTCCTTCTACGTTTATGTCCTTCGCTAAATGTATTTATTTTTTTCCTCGCCTAACCGGATTCGGATCGAAAATATTCTTAAAAAAAATCGGAAATCTTCTTCAAATTTCCTCGTAAACCAATGAAGTAATAATTAATTTTTAGATTATTCAATGACCTAAAAATCTCTCAAAAATGACCTGAAAATATGAAAAAAAGTCCCAATATCCGAAAATAATAATAATTATAGGAAAGGTTCATTTTTAGATTTTAAATGTATTAGTTTTACAAATCTGTACGTTTTTTTTTTTTTGTATGAAGACACTTTTTTAAGTAAAAATTTTTGTTCGAAAGTTTTAATCGGTATTTACTTTTTAGATCAAAATTGCATTTAGTTGGGAGATCATTTTGAAAAATTCTCAATAGTTATTCCAAGCATATGAAAAAAAAAAAATCCGAAATATTGACATAAAAAACAAAAAAAATATGCCATAACCTGGAACTTGAAAATATTTTAGAGATGAATAATTCAAAATGTTACAAGGTTTCGATTGAAAAATAATTTTCTATGAGATTAGTAATTTTTACGTAAAACAGTGGTTTTTTTTAATCAAAATCTCATAAAGCAATTTATTGATTTTTAACAGGTAGAAATTTTCTCTTAACATAATATCTCTCTGATATTTTGGAATACGAGGTATAATTTTAACTAATGTTATATCTATGAATATTTTTTTACAGTTGTTTCAAGAAATCCAAATAATAGCAGATTTGGATAGCTAATAATAACGATTTCATGAAATATTTTAAATATTTTGAAAATTCGTTCAAGTACAACGAATCAAATACAGTGTTGCCAACGTTTCTGTATCTAAACCCTCGAAGGCCGAAGGATACAGGAAAATATGCTCAAACCGTATTCATTTCGGTCTTACGAATACGATACGTGCAATTCTCAGTACGAATTTAATAAAGGGTGATTTAAGTGCCGATATTTTTTGTTTTTGGTAAATCAAATAAAATCTATCCCATTTTCATGAAAAGAAGTAAATTTTTACTTTTTAAATTTAGATACTTCAAGAAACACGCGTGATTAAACATATTATATTATAACTTTTTGAAACAATGTAAAAACAAATATTTTAAACATGAAGAATGTCAAAAACACTTATTTATGTCAATGTTCGGCTTACTTAAATGTACTAAGTCCGACGATTTATGAATTTGGACATAGATCGATATTTGAATAAAACGTGAATGGAGATAGATAGATTAGAGAGCGAATGACATGCGTAGAAAATCACTAGACTTACAGTCCGATTTACAGACCCAAAATTGGGGCGTCAAATATTTTTAATAGGTTGCTGATCATTAACAAAAAAGGAATATAATATGGAGAAAATATCTAAATAAATAAATATACAAAAATATTAATAACTACAAATTAAAAATATTTGTAATGAAACGTTATTTTTTAGTGCTATACTGCAATCAATTTCACTAGTTTTTTACCACTACTAATACTGCTATGAGCGAAAATATTAATTTTATTATTATCTTTAATATTTCGTCAGCTTGTATTTATTTATAGTTAATTCTGAATTGTAAATATTTTAATTAAAATATTATTTTTAATATTATTTGTAATTGACAACAATAAGTATTCTGTAATAAATTTTATCGCATGTATTAAATATTAATAAAATTGCTTATAAACAAATTATCATTAATGTTACTATATTATTGTGAATCTACTTATTTTATTTATTAAATTTTGGGTCGTCAGTGTAAAAAGGTTGGGAAACACTGATCTACGGTTTGCGCGGTTAGTTTCTGGAAATAGATTGATTTGCACAGTGTTGTGGGTACATCAGGATCATTTTGGTGTAAAAAGAAAAAAATCGTTTTTCAATATTGTTAGCACTTGAAATCATTTTACCACACACCACGCCGCCTCTGATGATAATTTTTAGAAAGTTTTCATTGTCATAAGACCGTTTTCATTATCATATAACTCGGTGACCTACAACCAAATCGTTCGACACAAAACGCAAACTTTCGGGATTGTTGTCGTCGCGTACATAAAATATACACTGCGGGCGAGTGATAATAATTTATACGCTTACATATCGTTACACAGTTTCGGACCGACGACTTTTGCCCTCGTCTGTCTACGTGCGCGTTCCTCGGTCGCGTGACACATGTCTCGGCAACAGAGTGACGGAGAGTCGGCATTTTCGAATTACCGCCGCTCAGACACTCGGTTAGGTCGTCGGTAAACACGCGTTTCGGAGAGACACTTCGTGCATACAATTGACCATGAGCTGTCCACTCGCCCCTCCCCCCCCCAACGGGTCTTGGCATTGTGACTATTTCCACCCTTATATTAAACAAACAGCCCCTGCACACACGTGCTGCTGCGGTTTGACTATACACATAACTCTCGCCACCGTATATAGTCAAATATACGAATAATAATTAAATACGCGCCAATCCGTCGTTTACACTTCATCGAAAATTCAAAATCTTATTCGATAAGAACCTTACACGACACGAAGAGTAATTCCGAAATATGTCTTTCATTTATTCGACAAGGTCAAAATTCAAGTGTCGAATGAGTGGACATATTTTCAAGTACCTTGTCATATAAGTTTCGGAGTTGTATAGAGCGGTATTAAAAAAAAAAAAACAAAAATGAATTTCATAAAAATCTCGTTTATTAAAAAAATGTATTACAATTTTTACTTGATTTTTCAACAGGTTTTCTCCGTTTTCGAAAAAAATGAAAAAAAAAATTACCACTTAGGTGTGATATATAAAAAGTTGCTGAAATTTTTGGATTAGAATTTCTGTACGAAAAAGTGTTTCCGTTACAATAAAAGGATAATAATGAACAGTAAACATCGTTATTAGTATTTTTACAATCTCCATTCAAAATGGAAAATACAAATTAGTCGTAAAAATTATAAAATATTACATTCAAAAATTACAAATTATGGTTTAAAATTAGTAAAAAACATTTTCAAATTATTATTTAAATATATTTCATATTTTAATACGTGAAATTCGGTTTGATATTTAATTCATGACTACTGTTCGTGATTTTTAATTATACAATTTGATAAAATGAGATTTTTGTAGATACTAATAAATTAAGATAAAACTAGTATATTATGTTAAAAGATTTTATTTTTTTATTTTTTTTTAAGTCATTTGGTTAATAACATCACTGATAACACAACGTACTTATATCAAATACACAACGCGCGTATATCAAACATTGGTCATAACATTATTTGAAACTCGTTTTAGTACTGAACTGAGATAGTTGTTGTTGCAATATAAGCGGCGAATCTTCTTCATAAATCACTGTGTGACCTCTCTGTAGAATTGCATTTGGCTGCAGGACAACGCATTCTACATATTATTTTAAAATGCTTTATTGACACATAGATTTAGGTCTTGAAATCCTTCGTACAGTTAATATTTTATCGATAAATAATTATAATTTAAAAAAATAAGAAAAACGCCGGTGTTGTGATGCCCCTGAAAATTCAATCGTTATATCCAACTTCCTCGTTCTCCTACGTCGTCGTCTGTCTTTGCTTTTTACGAGTGACACTTCAAGACGAGATAGGTATGCAGTTTCACCTCGGTGAGTTGGCACCATTGACGACGGACCGTCAAAACCCGATAAAACGCACCGAATTATAATAATAATAATAATTATTATTCGGCGAATAATAACAACGATGTTGTTTTATCGCGTCGAAAACACAATGTGTTTGGCTGACTAAACGTATACTAAAATTAAGCGGTTAAAATTCGATTGAAAATTATATTCACCCAGTACTACGGAAAACGACCTCTGAAGTTCAAAATTACGATATTAAAACGACATCTATAAACGACCACGCAGATAATCATAAATTTGTAAATTAAAGTTTATCAAAACAAATATTATGACGATTCGTTTAACTGTTACAGCCAAAGTGTTGAATTCCATTATTTTATGAAATAACTAGGTAATTCATGAATCGCCTACGGATGTCAGTTAAAGTATGAAATTAAACATGAAATATATACTGGTAACTAGTTATTTCATATATTATTCTATACAATTTTAGTTTGATAAACGTTTAAGTATAAAATACATTAAAATTTAAAACATATTATAATAATATTTTACTAAGATTTATATTTTAGATTCTGAACGAAGTGAAACTAGAAACTAGTGTTTTTACAATGATCTTTTTTTTCTTTTTTTTCTGTGTACAACTTCTCGTATGGAAATATTTGTCCAAAAATTTCGATCAGTAACTTTTAGAAGCCGGATTTGCCTCTAGATTGTACTTTAGAGAGGTTATTTTTGAATTTCTCAATTCTTCATTTTTTTTTTTTTTTTTTTTTGGAAAAAACCACCTAAAATTGGAAAAAAACGACTTGGAAACCGTCATTTTTTTATCCGAACTGTATGAA
>JAIPRM010012428.1:0-12124 GCA_025469315.1 Stegophylla sp. TES_Ste_2020 | reverse complement strand
ACTGAAGAAATGATTTATCGTTTCTTTAAAATTTAATACGCCCGTCAACAGAATACCACCCGTCGTGCGAAGTACACCCATCGTGCGAAGTATGTCCGGATTTTTTTTTTTTTTTTACTTTAACTCATCGAATTGAAGTATAATATAAATTATAAGGAGATATTCAGCTTTTCGATAACAGTTCTAACTGCGACAAATTATTCTGCTATATATATTTTTTTTTTAACTTCAATAATTAGTGGAGTTATAAATGAAGTATAATAATCTTATTGAACCCACGCACATTACTTGTGTTTTTATTTTACGGGAATTCAGTAAATATAGTAAATCATTTTAATGTTTATATTCTAGGCTTATTCGGCAACAGCAAAATAAAAGGTGTTATAACATCCTTGTTTAAAAATAGTGAGTACTTAAAATTACTCTCGGCGACACTCGGAGAAGGAGCAACACAGATACAAAAAATTATACAGGTTAGGTAATAATATTATAGTTATTGAATTAATAAAAATTATATTGTTGAATCGAAACATTTTCAGGCAACGACAGATGCATTATATAACTTGCCCGCATTTTTCACGTCGACTCTTTGGTCTAAACACAGCTACGTGTATTTTTATAGCTTTGAACATAAACCCAAAATAAAATCTCCCGGAAAATGGTTCTTGCCGCACAATTTGGGACTGCCCAGGAAAAATGACACAGTTAGTCCTGATGATGGTGGTAATGCATTCGTTAAATACATAATAATTAGAGTGCGGATTTTGAAGGCATTTGATTTCTATCGCTCTAAAACGAAACTACGACAGCTATAAATTCGATTTTGTACCGCTTAGAATAAAATTCACTAGACTTTATTTTGCTTTTATTTGGCTTTTTTTTTTTTTTTGTATTTTAAAGCTTTTTGGAATATTTTGGCACTTTTTTTGGCTTATTAGTTACATTTTTTCAAAATGTGTTCTAAATAAACGTATGTACTATTTGAAAGATTAATTCAGTTTAAGGAGATTTTTTTTTTTTTTGAAAACTTGAAAATAAATTTAATTGCCCAATGCGACTCCGATGATATAGGTTGATCATTTTGATAAATTAGGTATATTAAAAAGAACAAATCTAATTTCCAGACGACAAACTGTGGAAGAAAAAGAATAGCATATATTATTTTATATATTTATAATTTATAAACTAATAAATAATTATAATACGTTATTTGTAATTAATATGTATATTTTTTTATCAAAAACCCCATTTTTAATGTTTTTTTTTGGAAGATTTGTTGAGCTTTATTGCTTTAAAATCCGTACTCTATACATAATATTAAAATACTATTACTCTATTAGTACGTATAATATATTGGTTTTATCGTAACTAAAATAATAAATTGTGATTGTCGATTAGGCGAGCCTAGTCACGGGGACGAATTGATATATTTATTCGACGTGAGGACCATCGCGGGTGAACCGATACCAGGAGTTGAACTGAAAAGTGGAAAAGACAAAGAGATGAGAGAAGTATTTACGAGTGTGGTGGCAGAATTCGTACGAAACGGGTAATATATTTTGTATATACTTGCAAAACGATTTATGAAATATATAAATCGATTGAAATTTCAGGAGACCGAAGTTATCGAAATTGGGAGACGAATGGCCGTTGTTTATATCTCCAAATCAATCGGGTTACGTTGTACTCGATGAGAACGCACGAATCGAAAAAAACGAATTTCGCTATTGTGAAATGGGATTGTGGGGCGGTGTGCCGGACATATTGCTATCGTCAGTTTGTAATCTCTCGGGAATATCTAATATATTACAAACAGTACCGGACATATCATCGAATGGCGTGTTAAGCGATTTAACCGATGAATGATGAACGGATTTTTGATTCCGAGTTTCCCCCCCCCCCACAAATGTCTACTTTATATTTTTTCTCTGAGAATTTAGATCTTACGTGAAACAAATGTAATTCGTATTTGTTTTTTTTTTTATTTTATTAGTATGCAAGTTATAAGTATATGACGTACAATTTTATAAATCACAAAATAATGGTTAACAAAATAAAATTAACTTTAAGAACATAAATTTATTAGATATTTAAGGTAATTTCCTAGATAACCAGCTGTTATTTTATGTATAGAGAGGTATTAAGACTATTTTTGTGTTACCTTTGTTACCAAATTCAATAAATAATGTAAAAGTGAAAAATGTCTCTGGCCCAATATATTTAGGCTGTGCAATTTGATTATGAATCAGTCGGGACAAATTCGCTTCATATTGTATCGTTACCATTGTTATCGTAGTAATAAAAAATTAACATAATAAATATATAATATATATTTTTTAATATAATATACTTTATATCATTTTTTTTTTTTTTTTTTTTTTTGTATATTATTAGTTTTATCAGACTAAATTTGTACCTTAAACCCGCTTCCTCATAAAAAAGAATTCGTCCCGTTCCTAGTTCTTTAAGAAAAAAGAAATTAGTTCCGTTCCTTGTTCCTTTGAAAAAAAAAAAAGGAATAGTTCCTATGTCATTTCTTTAGAAAATGAACGAATACCATATAACAAAAACCTATTCATTCCAAAATAATAACAATAAAAAAAAAAAGCCGGGCATACTTCGCACGATGGGTGTACTTCGCACGACGAGTGGTATGCTGTTGACGGGCGTATTAAATTTTAAAGAAACGATAAATCATTTCTTCAGTAAAACGATTCTGAACGAAGAAAGTTAATAATATAAGAAAAAAAAAAATTTTCGAAAAATATCCAAAATTTTTTTTCACATTTTCTAAATTTTCTTGCGCCAAAATCTTTTTTATAGGATTTTCTATCTATGTTTAAATTTCATAAAATTCTGATCAAAAAATGATGGTTTTCGAGTCGTTTTTGTCAAATTTTGGGTAGTTTTTTCCAAAAAATACATTGAAGAATTGAGAAATTCAAAAAATGACCTCTTTAAAGTACAATCTAGATGCGAATCGGGTTTCAAAAAGTTATTGATTAAAACTTTTGAACAAGTATTTCTATACGTAAAGTTGTACATAGAAAAAAAATAAATAAATAAACATCATTTTAAAAACACTAGTTTCTTCACTTCGTTCAGAATCTAAAATATTTGACCAATTTTTAGGGAAGTACTGGACTTTGAAAAAATTTGAAATTTCTCATTTTTTGCAAGTTATCATTCCATAAAATTTTAATGTCTGGATAGTAACACCGGACAGTATTAACCGTCATAGTCCTGGTCCCGACAATGACGGTTAATCGAGTTTCTATTTATGTATTATTGTACAATATTTCTTTGAAAAGCACAAATTATAATAATTTAAAATTAATATGGTAATAATTAAATAATGCACGATCACAGAAACAAGTTGTTTTTATCAAAATATTATAATAATATAATATGTAGGTTGAGTGAATCGTAGAATAAATTGTTTGATTATATTTTAAATTTAGATAAATATATTGGTATATGATTGAAAAAAAATTACAGGTATAAAAATTATTCGAGTTTGTGGTCAATAATTGTGGGTGTAATTTTTTCTTCGTAGCTTCAAATACAAAAAAAAAAAAAAAAAATACGCTTTTCCGATTATTAAGCACGTTGGGGCCTTTATTAAGCAAGTATGACGTAAACTGTACACGTACACTGTATACATAATTAAAATAAAAATAGCAAAATGAACTAGTTTTTCCCACATGTAAAATACCTATTTTTGTTTCCAGCATTATTACATTTTATTCATTTAACTTGTTGCATTAAATAACAAATGTATATACGAAATTCATGCAAGCGTTCCACCGTGTACGTATTGCAAATGGTGTTGCTATATATACATCGTCGACAGGCAGATATTCGTATATACGTATCGAATTTTATAGGTCAACAACAGGTGTTTTCAGTTTTTATTTTTTTACCTACTAATTTAACTGTCTTCGAGTTCGAAACCGTGGCAGGTACGAGAAATACTTTTGAAACATGCACTCTGGGTGCAAGACGGCAATAACTCAAAAAAGTGATTTTTAAATATTAAGATCATTGTAGTTAGATAGATATCTTATCGTTCTACAAAATGCGAGAATGCCATATTAGTTTTATTACAATCTCAGTTTGAATAATATAGTCATTGATTTGGTCTTGTAGTACGAGAAATCAGTAACACTAAACTCAAAATCAATACTGCCATAAACCAAAATATTTCCGTTCTTATTTTCGCACTCACCATCTAAATAATTCTAAATGATAAAAATTATAAAATTCAAGAGTGCCGTATTTTGGTTTACAGTTGATTCGACGTCATATTTTTGTAGTGTACAATTAAAATGATTATTGCAAATTGTAAACTGGCCACATTTCGTGTTGTGGCAGTTTTTTTTATTTTTATCCCTAATGACATACCTATTGTGTGATATTACAAAACAAAATCGCCATAATTTGTGGCGCAAACAAAGAGAATATTATTTGAAAATGCCATAAATCTAAATGCGGCAGCTGTGCATTGTAACGCACAAATTTCAAACTACCATAACCCTCTAGTTTCCATATATTATATATTTATTATTATAAATTTCCATTATCTACTAATTACGGCTAGCAGTAATCACTTAATTAAGTTGATTAATCAATAATAATTAATGAATTAATTATTCGCACGTGTCAAGGCCATCTGTTGTCGTTATCTTCCAGAAGTCGAGCGCCAACATTTAATCACCAATTACGTTTATTATACTGCAGTAATAGGTGCTCATTAGGAGTAACGTACTTTTGAATATCTAATTTTTGATTGAGTCATTAGTATACTGTTTATTATAATAATAACTTATTTGTTTATCACTTCACTGGCTATCGCTACTATTAGTTGTATTATCGTGCTGTTTTGGTTGCTTATAAGGTGCTCCAAGGCGTAAATCATATTTTGTCACATACCCAAACCGTTAACGAAAAACGAATATTGATTTTTCATACATTTCCCCTACGCCTAATGAATATTCCATTAATTATTTCAAATTATAATGCAATATAAACGTCATAATCAGAGTTCGAGACTGAAAAAATATTGAAATATGTGCTCAAATATACCACAATAACCTTAAAAATATGTAATTAAGGTTGTTGGAGCCAATGCATATTGAATGCACAAAAACATGCCTCACTGGAAATAAGCTCACTCTAAAATTTTAAGATATTCCAATTTTTTGTATTTTGAAATGTTTATTCTGGCGTTATTTAAAAAGTTAATTCAAAATTCCGCGTACGACGCGTGTTGTATAAAATTGTACTCTTTCAAAAAAAAAAAAAAACTGATCAAATTCTGACTTTACTTAGAGATGTAAAGCTATTTTTTAGTATAGAAATGTTTTAACTGGCTTTCGACAACGTGCATTATCGTGTTCATGTTGAATCTCCCACTTCACGCACGGTTCCGCGAGTGACAATTTTATTTTTTTATTTTATTATTCTATACAACTGGTTTCGGATTAGACAACTCACTTGTGGACAAGTGCAAAATGTTTTTAATAATTGTTTGAAATAGATGCTATCATTAATTTATTACTTACAAAAGAGTACAGCACATTAAACGAGATTATAATATTAATAAGCAATTCAAAAAATGAAATTAAAATTTATACACAAACGTAATACAATTTTGTAGTTGCAAATTTTAATGTTGTTTTTACATTAAATTATTCTTTGAAATAAAATGAGTTTGAAATAAGTTTATAACGTACAAAATTATATATTTTTGTTTAAAAACTCAAATTAATTAATTTATTGTAAAAATTGTCGAACCGTTTAAAATATAAATAATTTAGTATAAACATTGATAGGATTCTTATAATAACTAATGCGAAATATGTAGGAAGTGAGTTAAATTAGATTGGTGGACAGATAATCTTGGTGGGTGTTTATATAATTATAAATAAGTCGAATATATAATATTATATTATATTCGACGATACGATTCAGGGACCAAAGGAAGTGAATAAATATAAAGACGAAGAATAGTCAACATTTTCAACACTGCATCCTCCAAGAGTATCTGATCCAAGGAGCAAAGAATACTCGTGGCGCAAAGTAATCACTTAATTAATTAATTTTATTATTATTATTGGTATAATTAACTTAAGGTTTTCGTATAATCGTTTTGTTGTTAAATACATAAATGATTTATCTTTACGTGTTAAAATTCAACACACGCACCAAGGGCATGTGAAATCCCGTGAAATCCCACCTGCGGTACGAAGTATGACATGCTGATCTTTTAAAAATTTAAATACACTTTATTTTTATTCGATTTAAGTATGACGGTAATTTTAAAATTACCGACTTTGGCATCTTTTTTTAAATTTAAGAGCAATAAGAGTATTTTGTAATGTTCATAATATTATATTAATTTTATTTTCATGAATATTCGTATTACGTATAAACGCGCTTTAGGTGTTATATTTGTAGTACTATTGTACTCTAAACTTGCAATGCAAATTTATGTACATGTGTATGTATTTGTATGTATTTGTATGTATATATAATAGATAAATGTACTTAAATCTGATCTCTTGTCTCTTACTCAAGCTCGCTTTTGGAGACAAATTATTGCATTTTCGTCTTATATTCATTTATTTTATGATATTTTGTGAAATAATAATAATAAATACTACTACTACTACTACTAATCGGTTGTTTTTTATGTGTTACGTGACTAGTAGGGTAAAATTCTTATTAAAATAAAGTTGATTCGTAATATCTAATTAATTATTCTATTTTTATTTTATAAGCGTGAAAAATTGTGACTCGAATAACAGTGTTTCTTTTGTTTGAGTAGTAATTATCAACCAAATGGTATCAATTGAATAGAAATTTTTTTTGTTTTTTTTTTTTTTTTTTTTTAATGACCTAGATATAGCATATCTATACTCACACTAATATTATATAGCATGTATCAATAAATTGAAATGCGAAAAGAAATCGAACAGCCCGTTAAAAAATAAGTTTTTCACTTCGCCGAGCTAAATAATTGGAATCTATGTATACCGAAACGAAAATTTTGGACACCATAAAATAAATATTTATTTTGATATTAAGCTGCACTTGAAATTTGCATAAATATTGTAAAACATTGTAAATATTGATACGCGGGCCCCTAATATTGTCTTGCATCCCCACCAATGTGTATCGAATTGCAGCATTGGTTATGATGTATTTATTATGTGTACGTAATAAAATAATACGAGTATATTAATTCATTTGTGTTTGATACTGTCTCAGCAACCTCATTATCTTCATAAACAACAACATTATAACAACCCGCATTATGTCCATAAGCAGTGTCATTATCGCCTACAAAACAAAATACAACTTATATCCTTAAATAATTATCGAAAACTTTCCCCGTACCTTTATTTTCAACAATTTCCTCATTAAACAAAGGTTTAGAGAACCTTAGAAATTCTGAGTTCCTCATGTACTTGGTATATTCTAGGTTAATTTATGTAAAATATATTTATTTAACTGTTCTTCATCTAATAAAAAAAAAAAGTATAGTGGCGGACTGGACCACTGGCCACCGGTAAAATTGTATACAAAATAATATGCGAAAATGGCTCACAACTCACCATAAGTGTGCTGTACCGAATAAGTACATAATTTTCAAAAAAGGTAATAATTATTTTTGTTTAATACGTCATGTAATAAATAATTTAGTTCATAGTTACAAAAATGTATTTCTACTTACAAAAATTGGGATTCTCATTAATTATAAATGATTAATAATTATTATAATGACGCATATTATTATTTATTAAAATGATAATAATTTATGCGTTAAGGAATGCACAACTATAGCAACATCTTTAATCTAGACGTCCGTTAACATCTTGATCATGTAGAAGTTGTTTTTAATTGATCCCAAAACACTTCGTGATAAATACAATACATAATAATATTTAATATACAATAATCAAAAAAAATTTAAAAGTTTAAAAATAAGGACAATCCTTATATGCATACATATACTTATATGAGTCAAAAATTGATAAAAAAAAAAAAAAATTTAAACCTCACTCACTAATGTACAATAATGCATTCGTTTATTTCTATTAACACGAGTATTTAAATAAATAAAAAAAAAAAAAAAAAACGTTCAAGCCTTTCAGCTGATATCCCTATCGGGTCAGGCTTTCCCTTTCCTTTTTTTTGTTTTCTTATTGTTTCGGTCTTGTTTTGATCTCTTACGTTTTCCTTGCGAGATTGGAGTCGTGAACTGACGGGGCTGGTCGTATAGAATGGAGCTATACCCGGCTATTCCATTATATGCCAAATCGGGCATCGTTAAAACTTCTACCTGTTGCGATTCTGGTAGATCCTGGTGGAGGCCCCTTTTTTTCTTATTGCTCTTTTTCATTATATTTATCATAAAATTAGTATATTTTTTAACGTACGTTCTCAACGGATGATTGGCTACTGTTAAAATGTCCGTTAAAGCTTTAACTTACCAAACGCCAACGGATCAATCGCCTTGTTATCATACATTGCGCAGACAAAAGGATAACTTATTCCATCATTACGATACAAATATCTGGCCGTCTCATAGTTCACACCGTGTCTTCCATTTACTTGAAGAATTTTAGCCACCTGTTTATTTTCGAAAAACTTTAAAATGTCTTGGTCTGCCTGAAAATCCGTCTTATCGGTTACAAGTATTGGAACAAAACCCATAGTTAAATTATTTGATTCCACTATTTTAACACATTCTGTAGCAGTTTCGCATTGTATAACTTCAATATCTTCAAAACTTCTCCGTTAAAAACGAATAAAGTAATAATAATACATAAATTATACATTTAATCATCATTGTACATATTTTATTTGAACATTTCGTCAACATTTAAAGATAAAAACTAATTGGAAATCCATGGAACTCAGTTCAAATGGATTTCATTCGAACTAATATGAAATATTGAATATAAAAAGTCTGAATATTATAAGATTTTTTTTTCAGTTAATCCTAAAGTCCTGAATTGTATTAGAAAAACATGTATTTAAACAAGTATTGAAAAATATTATTTTCAAAAACAAAACAGTGCTGATCCTACAAATTTATAAAGCCAATTTTATAATACCTTACATTGATTATTATTTTTCAGTCTCCAGATTTTCAAAAAAAAAAATATAGTGGACTTATTAGATCTATTGGAAAGAAATATAATGCTTCAACTAACATAATATAATAAAGCACAGATTTACTTTAAATTATTGAATTTATATAAATTATGATATACCTGAATAATTGTGCTAGTTTATAGCTGTTATACAGTGTGAGCGAAATTCGTAAACTATAAGTGTGATGATGTGACGTTTTATATGCACTTAAATTATATATTATAATATGCCTAAATATGGACAAAATCAAGGCTCGATAATTAAATAAATAAAATAATTCATTTTATTGGTGAATATTGGTAATATTGTTATATACTCTGAATAGTTTGAAACTAATAAAATTATAAATAAATATGTAAACACGAAACTCTCCGTAAACACAATCACCATAGTCTATAAATAACAAAAACAATTATGTTGGGAAAAAATAAAAAAAACGAGATAAATTTTTACATGGGCGACGAAGTTAAGAAGACATATTATTAAGATCTGATAAGCGAAAAACATTAACTAACTACGTATTAGTGCTTTTAGTGAGTTAGCTATTTAAATCAGGGATTAGAAACGTTTTTTAAATTCCTTTTTTTGTTTTTGATAATCAAAAAATAAATAATCGTTTTTGTTTTTCATTAAAACACGTTATTGTTTTTTTCTTGTGTTTTTGTTTTTAAAAAAACGTTTTTAATTTTTTTTTTTTTTTGTTTGTGGTATCGTTTTTAAATATTATTTTTTGTTTTCCATTCGATATTGTAAAAAAAAATATTATTTTTATTTTTAATGCATAGCTGAACATTCATATTTTTAATTGAGTTTTCGTATGTATCTACAATATTTTGAATACAATTTTGTATAGGTATACAATAATAATTTATGTATCTAACACGGACTAAAATAGAATGGACTGGTGACGTTATGATGGCAGAGTAGTGGTGTCTGATCCTCAAATGTTTCTCTTCCTTGCTCTCCACCCAGCCATTCAAAAGTACATATAATGTCGAGCGCTATCTAGTGATAATAATATATGACGATTATTTTTCTAAACATTAAAATACAATATATTATTATAATCCTGGTGTTTTTTTTTTTTTTTTTTACTGACAGTTGACGATTTCTTCTTATACCACCAATAATGTTATAAATTTTTTATTGAATAGTAGGTAATTGTTATTGTGTATAAAATACTTATTCCTTCGTTGAAACTTCATGTTTTTTATTTTAAACTTTCTATTGTTGTGTTATAAAATACCATATAGTCTTTTGTAAAAAAGATTAATTTAAGGGGTCATTGGTTACAAAAAAATTGGTAACAAAATCTGATGAAAATCTACGAGGCTTACACCTCTATAACAACCCCACTGTGTTTTAACAAAATAATAAATACCTAAAAGTGTTTAATTAAACACAAAATCAATTCATATTTATTTATCACTCGTATTGTAATGGGAAAACGACTGGGGATATAGAGGTATAATAATATTATTATAGAGTAGTGTTCTTAAAAACGTTTATACTCACATCGATGGAAACAGCAAAAAGCATTGCGATCAATAAAAAGTGTTGAGCAGCATATCGAAGAGACTATTGTAGTTTACAGATTACTATAGAAATTGAGATTGTAGAATAGTGGTTTTATCAATGACACGAAACATTGCTTTTTACACGCTTTCCGTAATTCCATACACAATATGCGGTTATAGTAATAATAATATAATAAACACACATGACTTTTAAACTGAAATGTATTTTGTCGTTCGTTTCGGCAAACAGCTATTGCACCAAGTGCAATAAAAACACGTGTATTCATATTTTACTTTGTTTTTTATCACTTAATATATTGTAGGCAAGCGTGGACCAATTGGAATGGCATAAATCGATTCGGACAATTTAAAAACAATTGTAAACCTAAAAAATTCGGTATGTGTATAAAAAACCGTTTGAACCGCGTACAAAGAAACGCGTATGCGAGTTTCGTACATTTGTTTTATTTTATTTTATAGACAAAACGGGCCGTGGCCCAAAGTACAGTGGTAGTAGATAACATAATATATAACAGCAAAAAGTAATTATACATAATATTATATTATGATTGAAAGGAGGCAGTTGAATATACTCATTTGCGATGCGCATCATTTTTGAACATAGGTTTATTACAGATATAGATTGAAATTAAAATTTGAACGAGTAGTTTTTGAATAATTCATATTTAAATATTAAGGAAAATTGTCACTTGGGCGGCACATATTATTTAGTTACGTACGTAGTTCGTAATTATTATAAATCTACTCAATTAACCCTTTAATCAGAAATAATTAGTCAAAATGTTCATAGAATATAAATATCATGTGGCGTGTACGAGATTAAATTTTACATTTACAAAATATTAATAATTAGTCAGGTCGTCTTATCTCATTCACCTATTAAGAATAAATTAAAATATGTGCCACCAAGTGACGATTTTCCTAAATATTTAAATTTGAATAATTCAAAAACTACTCGTTTAGATTTTAATTTCGATACATCAAAAATCACAGAAAAATAACACGAATATAATTCCGTAATTAAAATAGGGTGTAGCCATTTGAAAAAAGAAAGTTTGTATGTCCACAGGACACCCTTAAGGTGACATGAAAAAAATGAGTTAGGGATAATATTGGTTTTATAGTAACTTGAACGTTACGGGGAAAAAAAATCCCAAATTTTGCATTTTTACGGCCAAAAATGAGGGTGAGAACGCTTAAAAAATCACCCTGTATGTAATCGCATACGTATTACATATTTGTAAAGTTGTATATAATTATGATATTGAATTTTATTAAATAGATATATCCAACTAGAAAAAAAAAAAAGCGGACATACTTCGCACGATGGGTGTACTTCGCACGATGGGTGTACTTCGCACGACAGGTGGTATTCTCTTGACGGGCGTATTATATTTTAAAGAAACGATAAATCATTTCTT
>JAIPRM010012427.1:0-12124 GCA_025469315.1 Stegophylla sp. TES_Ste_2020 | reverse complement strand
CAATTGAACATTCTGTGGTGGCTAATCTGATACACGACTGGTTTATGATTACTGAATAGATTTAGTTTAGACTGTTTAGAGAAATATTAAATGCTCGCGATTGTGCGATTGAGAATAGTATTCACTATTCACGCCATTCGCCATTCATAGTCTCATCGCGATATGACCGACTCCCAGGAATTTCCACTATCGGGAATTCCCAAAAATAAAATTTAAAATTTATACGTTCATACTACGATTTTGTTATAATTTTATTGTGATTTTAATTTTTAATTAATAGAAAATTTAATTATTGGGGGCCAAAAAAAAAAGCTTCGAGGGCCGCATGTGGCCCGCGGGCCGCGGGTTGGACCACCCTGGCGTAGACGGCGGCGGCGTGTGCAGACGTGCGTCGCCGGAAGGATCGCGTATCGCCTCCGCGGCGTCGATGGCTTCCGGGCGAAAGGGTTCGTCGACTACCGAAGAGGAGAGTGGGAGGGAGAGGAGAGAGAGAGAGAGAGAGAATAGTGAACACGGGAGGGGCGCGTGAGAACGAGTGGAGGGGACGCGCTACGTCGTTATATTATTATTATTATTATTATTATTGTCGTACAAAAGTGCATTGCGAGAGTGGGCGTGGCGGCCGCCGGTCGAGTGCGAGGCGTGTCGTCGCGGAGATTTCTTTTTAATTAATATGAATACGGGCGCGCACGCACGCACGCACCCGCCACGCCGCCGCCGCCGCCGCCGCTGTGTCCACAACGTCACATGTCACGCGTCGTCGTCGTCGTCTGGTCGCCGTCGCGCGATCACCATCACTGACTCGATGTTTGCGTTAGATCAGGGGTTTCCAAAGTACCGCAGCGTCGTTAACGTTCCGAATTCTAAAAAAAAAAAATTAATTTTCTATCACTACGAATTCATCGAGTTCCGAAATAAACGGCAAATCTTCTGAAACGGAGTTGTATCGAATCGATTTTTAGAAATTAAAAAAATTAACAATAATTTCGCATTTACCAGATAATTTCCTTACAAAATATCACAATTATTATTATTATTAGTTACTAATGTGATGATCGATAGAACAGCGACGAAAAATAACAAATATAATTCGAAAGATGACTGTTTTTAAAGTATTCGAATCTATTTTTAACCCGCACCACAAACAAATATTTGAAAGGTATACTGGCCGCAAGTGAATACGTCATAATACGGTTGTCTATTACTGATGGGGCGGGAAAAGGGGAGATTCATAATATTTCAAAATTAAAATAATATTAATATCATTTCAAATATTATAATTTGTTACATAATAACTAAAATTCATTTTTCCACTAATTGTTTTTGATACATCAGGTTTGATTTTTAAAGGATTTCTATACGAAAACGTGTACAAATAAAAAAAAAATAAGAATCATTGTAAAATCATTAGTTTCTCGCTTTACAAGTCACAACAAACATTTTAAAGAGACATCAAATAGGAAGAGTTATTAAAAAAAGTGTATTTGTTATTGTAAAGACATGTTAAAATATAAAACTTACAAAGCAATTTTAAGAGATATTCTTTAAAATTTTCACCATATATATTTATATATTATGTACTACCCTTGACTTTACATTATTGTATTTACGGATAAATTATACGTCACTATTCATTTCTGTAACGCTTGTTCGTGTCGGTCAGCTGTATCTCATCCGTGTAGTATAAAAATAATAAAAATATTCTCCACCGATTGTATAAACAACACGGTCACAGACGAAGAAAAAAGGAATAATGTTCAAAACTTGGAAAGCCACACCGTCGCAAAAGGTCTTACTACTATGCTGTGTACTGTATCGTATAAAATATATATTATGGGCCTCGTATATACAGTGTGTTACAACCGTTTTACGATTATAATACATATTATTATGCAATATTGGCCGTACGTCTTCGCTTTACGCTCTGTATTACATGTCCGATTTATTGTTACGTATTATTTAGAGGATTTTTGCCGCTCGCGTGGTTGTGCCGCCGTCGGAGAGGAGGACTCGTTCGGACATTCGGTCGTTGTACACAGAAAAAACGATCGGTAAAAAGGGAGGCTAAAAAGTTTTTTATAGGTACTTAAAAAAGGACAAAGAACACTTTATATCATTTCGAGACTGCGGTATCAAACATCGTTCGCCCGAGCAGTAAAACGCTATTTTTCGGCCGTTTCGGGGTGTTTTCGAAAAGTAAATTCATGGTGTTTCGTCGTTGTTGTGTATTGTCTGCTACGACTTAAATCAAAATAACACACATATATACATTATTAATGCGTTATATTGTATAGCATATGACAACAAATCGTTTTCGAGAAAATATGACTTTTTAAGTTTGTCGTCGCTCTTGAAATGGTCCGCACATATTATGGTTTCTGAGACAGATTTTTCAAACATCAATAAGAAGGTGATGCTGCTGTGTATACACATTACATCTAGAAATTTACCATTATCTACACCAGGGGTGGCCAACCCGCGGCCCGTCTTGGATAATTTTATGGCCCACAAGATTCATCATAATTTTATACAATGTGTTTATTTTAGAGCATAACACTTTCAATGTCGTCAATTTTCGTATGTATTTTGTTTGTAATAATATTACCTATTCAGCGGATAGCAGTTTCCCAATATAAAAAGCGCAATACACTAATTAATACAGACAAGTTTTTTTTTCTACGAATAATCATGAAACTAATATAAATAATTTAAAATTTTTAAAATGTTTACTCCATTTTTTTCTTGTTTTGTGTCAAAATCTAAATCTAAACGAGGAATATATTTTTGTGTGCAACCCGCAAGATTATAATGCATTTCCAAAGTGGCCCGCAAGATAGCCAGGGAGGGTTTTGGGTGTTCAAACCCCCCCTTTGATTTTTTTTATTACTTTTATAGTGTTATACCTAAAGGAAATTAAAATAGTTTAACACTAGCAAAGTAGATGTTAAATACATAATTTAAATAACAAACGATTTAAACTTTTATGTTCGGCTAGATAGATAGATTGACATGATTCAATAATTATTTTTCTTGAGTTATTTTATGTCATTATTAATACTTTATAAGAAATTTGTATTTCTATATCGAAAACACCTGAATTTTCACCCAAGTAAATAACTCGGGCCCAGTGCCCTGGTATATAGCATTATTGTATACACTTTAACCCCCCCATAGCTATATCACTGGAGTGGTCCACTAAAAAAACTTGTGAACCCCTCCCTTAAGAAAATCCTGGCTACGCCACTGCGCGAGATCATTTGGGTTGGACATCCCTGATCTACACCTATATTTTATTTACCTACTTACCCGTTAAAAGTCTTCAATTACACAACAAATTATTTTCCGCAGAAAGCATATTACATTATAGCCATAACAACATATACGGTTTAACTACACGAATATCGTAATAATTATAATATAGTATACACGATGGACGGCCGGTGAATACAACATGAATTCTGCAGCAGAGTGTTGAAGGTATAACGCGCAATTAAAACGAAATCAACTCTATATGCTCACATAAACGCGTAGTACATATAATATACTTATTTGACGCAAACTCATACCCGTTGATACTCTAATGTACCTATCTACCTACATATTATATTATATGTTGTGTTGTACGTGTATATAATTATCGCGTTGCAAAAAATCAATTTAGCCGCGTTGATAAATTTCAGATCAAATAATAATAACTGGGATCGTCTGACGTTTAAACACTATACGTATATATATAGGTGATTCATATAACCTGTTATTTTTATGATCTACGGGTGCTATAATTTTGTACCTAATTGTATTTGTATACACATTTACTTAATATACCGATGTACGACATGATTCTTCATTAAAATAAATCTATAAGTTTGGTCGGTAGCCAATGATATACGTGCGCGTACATACAATGATGATGATGATGATGATGATGATGATGAATCGCTTTATTTAAATGATTCTGAGGGCAGTAAAACAATAATGACGATAATCAATAAGTGTTCATCGATACTTACCGGTTACAAAATATATCAGCCACTATTTAAATATTATACTTAATTTTTAACTTAGAGCCACGTAAAAGTGGCTACCGCGTTGACTGGTTTTACTACGACGTGTTTTCCTGCGATCATCTCTCGATTTGTGACGTCTGATAATATTGTTTACTTATCGAATTTTTCATAACAAAGTTCGGTTCTAAACTACGCGAATTTAATATTAAAACAAGCAGTTTTTATTTTGAACTGAATGGACGTCATCAATCAAAACATATTACATCGAACTCATCAGCTATTTGGACAAAATTAATGTTACACATTTTTTCTAGTTTTAAAGTACTCGTGTGACTAAACTACATCTTAGCCGTTCTTGTTCCATAGTCGTTGTAAATGCATTATGTTTTCGATTTCTTGAGACAGAGCAATGATCTTTCACAACTTGCTATGCTGGGTGGTTAAAACAATAGTTTTAACGATTTACTTAAAAATTGTATTGAAATTTCTTAAACCTGTATTCAAATAATGAATATTATATGTGATACTAACTATTCTATATAATATACCTTCAGACGGTTGTTCGGACGAAATTATTTTACTTAATACATTCATAATACCCATTTGATTTTGTTCATAACTATTTTTCATCTCTATGCTTTTATGATACCTGTAGCTTTAAAGTAAAAGTTTATTATTTGGAAATTGTTCTATACTCGGATAGTATTTGGCTGTGTTTCAATACCATCTAGCTTAAGAGGAATATTTTTTAGATTTTGAGGGACTTTCACAGTGATGTTTATTATTTATTTACTTTTTCTTAATTTCCTCGTCATTATAAACAGTGATTATAAATAATAGGGTATCCGTCGAATTGGGTTTTGAATACTTTACGTTACTGCGGGAACGATAAACGCTATTTTATACAGCACCTATTGTTTTATCATAATAATAATGTTAAAATATTATATTTCACATGATATTATTAAAATGTAATATTCAACGGACATGCTAGGTTTCAAATTTTAGGTCGAGTAAAGATACTCATTATTATAATGTACTGCACGCACATTTTAATATAAAAATCTATATATTATTATTCATTACCTATTATTATCATTTATTATTATTTTTATCATAATTATCTTGAAAAATAAAAGTCAATCTTTTAAAAAATTGCACTTGAAATAATTGAAATTCGTGTGTACTCGCTTAAAGAAATCCACGTCTCCATCAACATGGATCTTAAGAAAATAATATTTTCAATAAATTTTTACTTTAACGAAATTTCCTGCGAAATGCAACCACTCGTTCATATATGACCGTTCAAATGAGTGTACTTAATGTGGGTACGTACGTGGATTGTGTGATATGATGACTTAAAAATTATTAGAAAAGAGCAAATTATTTAATTAACTTTCTTCGGAAATGAGATTGTTTATTTTATTTTCGAAATTCAAACGTACACATATCTTTTAAAGCTAGAAGTGTAATAGATGAACCCGGAGCGCAATCCAAGAGATAATTCTTCGACAAGATACACATTTTTCCTTATACCAATCATAATTATTGATATATGGAAAATACGTATGATAAAATCAATTTCTAATAGCATAATTTTTAACTTTAAACAAAAACAATTTTTTTTTTTGACAATTTAAAACAGGATTTTTAAATCTTCAAAACAAAATAAAGTTTGACTTTTTTATTAGTTTAAAACATTTATTTAAGACATGCCTGGTTTGTTTTATTAAAAATAGTTATGATATTTTGAAAAAATAAATGTGTATGTAATTATTAGTATAATAATAATTTAAGAGTTAATATTATCAGTAGTTATGATGAAAGTTTACGAGGGAAAGGAGTGTAGGAGCAAAGTCCCCCCAATGGGACACATTGGTCAGAATAAATTTAGCACATACAAATATTTGACTCAAATTGCACCTAAGCATACACATCTAAACTTATATTGTATGTCCTCCTTTTACTTTTTATATATTGAGTACTCTATCCAACCATAGATAAGTTTATAACTTTATGTACGTTGTAAATTGGATTGATTTTTATAAATGATGTAATTATAAGTTATTAATTAACGTGTTGTTATGTTACTACGGGAACGAAGAAGAATATTTAAGTACCTGTAGTATTGAGTTGTCGTACACACGTAATCGTGAAATCGGTTTATTTATCATCTATCGATACTTTATGTTAATACGAAAGACCTACATCGATTGAAATTAACACGTGTAACGCAGTATACAGAATTCGATTAATCCAAATAACGCGGCCTTAAGCGAGCTGAAAAATATTGTCACTCCTCCATTTGAGTGCAATGTTACAACCAAGTAGACAGTCGTTAATTATTTTACGTCAAAAGATGTTGTTTTATACATTTCATATAGTGTTAAACAATATGTAATTTTAAAGATCGCTCTTAGTGTAGGTTTAAAATTGGAAAAGTTCGCTTTACAATTAAAAAAAGTAAAGTAAAGTAAAGCAAAGCAAAGCAAAGTAAAATATAAACAAGAAAGTCGGACATACATCGCACCACGGATATTTTTCGCTCTTCGGGTCAGATACTCTTGAAGGGTATGTATAAGTTTAAAGAAACGATAAATCATTTCTTCAGTAAGACGATTCTGAATGAAAGAAGTTAATAATATAAAGAACAATAAAAATCGTCATTTTCAACACACTCACCAAGAGTATTTGACCAAAAGAACGAAAAATATCTTTGGTGCGAAGTATGTCCGACTTTCTTGTCTATACTTAACATTACTTTACTTTACTTATTTTTACCTAATAAATAAAGGGGGGAAAAGTAAAATGAGAAAAAAATTTTAGAAAAATGTCCAAAATTTTTTTTTCACATTTAAAAAATTTTCTTGCATCAAATTTTTTCTTATATTATTGTCTATCTATGCTTAATTTTTTATAAAAATTGGATCAAAAAATTATAGTTTCCGAGTCTTTTTTATCAAATTTTGGGTAGTTTGTTTCAAAAAAAAATTGAAAAATTCAAAAAATGACCTCTTTAAGTACTAACTAAAGGCAAATCCGGTTTCAAAAAGTTACTGATCGAAACTTTTGGACAGGTATATCTATACGAAAAAGTGTTTGCAGCAAAAAAAAATAAATAAAAATAAAATAAACATCATTGTAAAAACACTAGCTTCTTCACTTCGTTTAGAATCCAAAACTTGACTCAATTCGATTGCTTATTTTATAACGATATCTTTCTATTCTGATGTCAACGCACGTTCACTTTCGATGAGTTTGGTAAGATGTATGTGTGAAGGTGTGAGGGTGTGTGTATAGGTAGTAAGTAGATTTCATACGACTTCATAAAGAAATCGAAATATTAAATATTAAATTTTTCATTTCAAAAGTTTCTATTAATTGTCGTTAAGAATGGTTAAAATGATTTTCATAAATTGTATTATTTATGTGTGTAAAATATAAAATACCGTAAAGTTACATTTCTAATTGACTTTTTACCAATTAACTTTCTGATTATTACATTACTGTGTTGTACTTTACAAGATTTTTGCGTCTTCGAGAAACACTCTGTATAATCTAATAATAATACGCACGTTATAATAAATTATATTATAAAATGCACACGGCGGCATTGTGCGTACTCGACGACAGCGAACGTTTCCTGTGGTCCGTTTGTATACGATGTTATAATAATATAGATCACATCGCGTTTTCAAACGCCACGAGACTTAAGTAATATTTTATAATATAGTATGAGGCACAATATAGACGCAAAGAGAGTACAACAGTAGATCTTATTGTATTATTATTGGGTTATTATTTTATTTTTATATATTTTCGTTGAAAATAATACGAAAGCGATGTCTTTTGTACAGCTCAGGCCATTATTATTATTATTATTATTATTATTATTAAAAACAATAGATGTATATAGTGGCTTCCGAAAAAAAAAATAAAAATAACGAATACGAAAGAAAGGAAAAAGAGCACATTAATTCTTACACATGTCGACGTTATCTGTTGGAGACCACCGAGCTGCGGAATAAAGGATGACGCGAAGTCATTAAAGAAATGAATTATAAAGGAAATATTTATCTGACGGTTTTTTTTCTCTTTCCCCCCGCCATGTCCACGTCTTCTTTTTCTCTTTTTCCTCGAGCCATCACTAGTGTTCAAGTATCATAATAATAATAATAATATATGGAACGACGATAAATTTTATAGTTTGCATACTTAATGATCTCAGGCATGTCGGTTTGTTTTTTTTTTTTTTAATAATTGTGTACGACGTGAATTTGTTTGTTATTATTATCATTTCGTTTTTATTTTTGTCTCCCTTTCGTGTACAAATATTAAATTATATTCTCAAAGATCTCTATCGAGTATTTCGTGCGCTATATATACAGAGTGTTTTGCCCCAACGACTTTGTTGTGTGTGACGCATACATTATATTAGTTTTGCATTTATTTGGTATATTATTACTTATAACAGAACTCGGATGTTGATGACTTTCGCAATTTTTTTTTTTTTTTCTTATGTTCCTTATCGGTACTTCGATGCGATTCAACAACATATAATAATGGACAACACTGGTTAAACTTTTGCATTTTAGATTCTCAATAGAGCGAAGAAGCTTCTGATTTTACAATGATATTTATTTATTTTCATTTTTTTTTCTCTTTCTGGAAAAATGTTTTCGTATAGAAATACTCGTCCAAAAGTTTCAATCAGTAACTCTATAGATCAGAAATCACACCCAGTTGGTACTTTAAATAGGTCATTTTTCAAATTTTCTCAACACCTATTTCATAAACGCAGAAAATTCGCCAAAAATTGACAAAAAAAGGGAGGGATATATGCTATTACTGGAATTTTCTTAAAATTTAAAACTATTTTTTAATACAACTTTAAAAGTAACGTAACTAGAAACTTTAAACTTTTAAAAACTACTAAAAATAGTCACGAAAATACTTCATAAAAATTTCAAAAATATTTGATAAATTTTAAATTAAGTATAGCATCTTGAAAATATTGGAAATTTCTCGTTTTTTGTAAGTTTTTAAGTAATGAAACTTTTAATTCTCAATATTAAAATTTAAAAATTTAATACGATCTCACTCACATATTTGTCTAATTGACCAGAAAAAATCTCGAAAATCGTAAGTCGACTTTTTTCTCTATAACCGTTTAAAGTAAGCATTTTGAAGGAAGTCGTTAGTTTTACCTAAAATTACACACTTAGATAAAAGAAAATTGGTTCGACCGATCTTTATAAAACATGGTACCTTGGTGAAAATTTTCATTGCAAATATTTTTGTGCGATAAATTTTTTTACGGACAAATAATTAAACATTTAACAAGGGTTTGGTTGAAAAAAATCGGACAAATTTTATAGTATATTTCTAGTTTAAGATCACCCTAAAAGGTTGGTAATGTTTTTTTTTACCAATTCATGTAATTTTCGTCGTTGAATATGATGGTGAAACTAAAATCCATGTGCATCAATAATTTTCTAATTATTCTATTTTCAAAGTTCAATATTTTTGAGTATTATATTAAAAACCTACTATTTCAACGATTTTAAACGCTGTAATTATAATCTAGTTGCTAAGCCGTATTTCTCGGATACGACGGTTACTGAGTTCAAACCTTACCCAATAAAAACTAAATTGTTCGCTCTTTTTCAACCATGACTAACTTAATGCGATACTATAAACAAAAATACTAATTATGTTATTGTAAATTAATATTTGAAATTATTTATGGAGATTATTTACGTGTACAGGAATCTATAAAAATAAATTTTCGTTTTTCGAAAATGTTATAGTTGTATGTCATCAAATAATTTTTAGTTCAGCAATTAAGTTCAATGATTCAAAATTGATAATTATTATTGTGTCAACACACCGTCCAAGAGTATCATACCCGAGGTGCGAAGTACACATTTTTTTTCATACATTTTAGGTTTTACAGTTTTTTTAGAATAATACTTTAGAATAATATTTTTAGGTAATTATCGGCAATATTACAATAGTTGTATGTATTTTTCATTACTAGAGGGAATAATCACAGTTTGAACAAGTTTTTTTTAATTTTCATCATATCGATATTTATGTCGACTTAATGATCTATTCTTTAATAATGCACGATACAACTAGGTAAGTATATTATAACACAAAAATTATTTAAAATGTTATTAAAACTTTCATATGTATGTTTATTTAATTGTATTATTATTAGTTTAAAAATTAATAAATAATTTAAGTCAATTAAATTCAACAAAATCACCTTCTTAGTAATAATAACCTTTTTCACGAGAACCACTAATGTCAATAAAATAAAATAAATAATAATGGAAAAAAAATAATAATACTTTTCTAATATTAATTATTATTAATAAAGCCACATTTTTTCTAAATAATTATCCTCTTAAAACTATTTACAAGTGAAATAAATACGTGCACTCGAGTTTTGACAATTCCACGCGATCTCGGCGAACGCTACTTAAGACATGCGAGATTATTGTGAGAGCGTGTAATAATTCAGCGACATTTGAAGAGTTTAGAATATTATTGTAGTGTTCAACAGTTTTGCACTTGTGCCAGAGTGACACTCGCTGTGGCATTAGAAAACGCTGTGGTCGAAAATTATTATTTATTTTAAAATATAACTACAATACACTGCCACCAAGAACTGTTAAATGGTGTAAAGTTATAGTTTAATGGTACAATATAAATAAATAATAAAAGTATAAGTTCATTTTATAAGTACATTCAGAGTGTCCCATGGGTTCATATTTAAAACTTGACAGTATTTCTAAGTTAAAAAACTTGAACAGAAGAATTCTTGAATTTCACATAATAATGATCTACGGAAACTTAATATTATATTATTTTTAAAAAATATTTTAAATTTTAAGGTTTTGGAATAAATGTATAAATAATAATTGTATTTTAAATTATGAAATAAAATTTAAATATTTAAATGTATAGGTAATATGTGAAAACATGTATTTTATTAAAAATATGCACTACACCCAAAATATGAAAAAAAAATATGCAAAATAAAAATTTACTATTCTTTTTATTTAAGAATGATCAATGAAAATCCAATTAGTGCATGTAATTGGTTATAAAAATATGGACATGCATAATGCGAAATTTAGATTTTATTAATTATATTTAGAACGCACGTATTGTTCATCAATAAGTGTCAACTACACGCATTTTATTATGCTTCCTACTGCGTAAATGCAGTTAGTGTCCCATTGCACATTACAATAAAGTTTGATCACAATAAAATTATTATTATAATAACGCGCAGAGGAAACGATATGACAACGGCGACAGCGTGCCCACCTCAAACAACGCGATATTATAATGTGGTCACGTCACGCTCGTGTAAGAACGTACTATAGTTACGCTACCGCCGCCGACGCCGTGCGATGAAAAACAAAAACATTTAAATAAAACAAAACTTTTTTTTTCCTTCTCTCTTTCTCTCTGTCCGTTTTTTTTTTTTTTTTGTTTGTTTTGTAGAAAATGGCAATTTAACGAATTATAAAGGCATTCACACACTCACACACTCGCGCCGCGCTCACGTATGCTTCGTTTGCAATACGCCGCCAAGACCATTGTCCCCGGGTCTACATGACATCGGCTGCTACACACACATATGCACGTAAAGGAATCATTCATAAACGCCGCCCTAACACACAATCTGTACAATAATAATTTATGCGCGTGTGTATGCATGGCATAATAATTAATATGTATTTGCTCTACAATTGGCCGTGGGACGGAAGGTGATGAACAGGGCTCGAGACTTCTAGCATTTGCATATTTGTTTATAAAACTCTAAAAAATAGCAAAGTGAGCTACAAATCCGTTTCATACTAAAAGAAATGCAGCTTTAAAAGTTTTTAGTGCATATTTTAGGGTTTTTGCCTTTTTTCTGCTATTTTTATAAGTATCATGCTATTTTTTGCATATAATTTGTTAATCTGAAAAAAATGACAAAAATTTTGTGGTTTGTACTTAGTGAGCGTAAGTGATTGCTTTAAATTCCTATTTTACAAAAGCTGCGTTCACATTAAGACTTCAATGTGAACACCAATTTGACCTAAAAAACTATT
>JAIPRM010012426.1:0-12125 GCA_025469315.1 Stegophylla sp. TES_Ste_2020 | reverse complement strand
TAAAAAAAAAAAAAAAAAAAAATCGTGAATAAGTGTGAAAATAACTGAAAAGGCCTCGGTTTATACTTCCAAAAAAAGAAAAATATAATAACATTTTATTTTCATTGTGGAAAACAAGCTGATATTAAATAATAATAAATACCGTAATATTTTCTTCGTACATAAAAAAAAAAAAAATTAATAGAAGGAATCGGTTTCCGGTTCGGGTGCGAGCATTTAAAATAATACATTGTAAAAATTGCTTGTGCGTAACAACACGTGTATCAAAAATATCGGCTCTTATGTCGTCATTATAATATAGTGACGGGCCAAAAACACACACACACACACACAAAAACAAAGTTTGAATATATTGTGTGTGTGTGTGTTTTTATATTATACACAATACCTACGCAGCAGGTACGTTTTTTTTTTACGAACGGGAAAATTAATAATCAATTGCGTGTCTACCGATGTGATAATAAATATTATACGCGCGCGTCGTCGGAATAACATAATATTTACGTTATAAATAAAAACGAATGGGCAATAATATTATTTAACATTTTGATTTATCTGTGGCGTCGTAGGTTTCGTATGGTTTCGATTTTCTCGATGACTCCAGGGACTCTTTTGATTATTATTATCATTCCACCGCATCGCCGCCACGTCTGATGTCATGTCGCGACGTACTTACACCACACAATAAAATACAATATATTTATTCTGTTCTGCGCTTACGCCGTAATTATCACGAATAGTTTGCGTGAGCTCGTAACGATAATATTATCAATCACGGTAGTAGGTTCGTATAATATTATAAATCGAAGAAATCGTTAGTTACCTGCGGTAACGGAAATTATTATATTTTCGATTATAAACAAATAGTGATTTAATAATAATTAGCATTTTTTAATTTTATATGAAATCAAGTGGTCTAAAATTGCACAGCATAAAAAAAATTTTAAACTAACTCTTTTCACTGTTGACAATAACATAAACGAATGCGATAAATATAATATACAAAATTAATATTAGTACTATAAATATTAAATGACGTAAGAAGCGCCAGGCATTCTTCGTTCTCGGTGCTACGCATGATTTACAAAATTCAAAATCAATTCCTGATTTTGGATTAAAAATAAATAAATTTTTAAAGGATTTAAGTTTTGATTTTGAAAATCATATTTACAAGGATTTTTATTTGATTTAAAAAATAGTCAATGTAATAATTTTGATTTGATGATGACTTCTTAAAAGTACTTTCTATGTGTGATTTTCAATCTAAAATATTAGTGGCCGAATTTTTGGAAAAGTATTTCTGTACGAAAAAGTGTTTACAGGAAGGGCAAAAATAAAAAAATTAAAATTAACATTGTAAAATCATAAGCTTTACGTCCCTCTCAGAATATAAAATACCAATCAACACAATTTTTGCGACCTTGAAATTTTTGTGTTTTAAATCCGGACTTGTTCACACACCTCCAGTCATATGATATTTATATTTTAAATTAACTTTATCTTTGCTTTGTAAATCATTTTTCAAAAGAAACTCGACGTCTTAAAAGAATCGATCGTTTAACAAGCTTTGACCATAAATATTTATCAATACTTAACAATAAGTTTCTAGTTGAGAACATTTATTCCATTTTACTCCTCCCTACTAACTAAACAACTTTTTAAAGACGCACTTCAAATCACCTTTTAAAGACAAATAAAACTTAGACTTTTTTTTCAATAAATACCGAAAACTGGTTTTCCGTTTTACCGCTTAAGCTGTTGAAACGGTCGACACCTCTTTGATCAGAAACACCGACATTTCCTGCAATATAATAACTGTTAACCCGGAAATGCATACAGTTAAGTGTGTGTGTGTGTGTGTGTGTGTGTGTGTGTGTGTGTGTGTTTTTAAGACATTTAATTGATTTATGTGAATTACAACGATACGGCATACTTTCTCTACAAATACTAGGCGATTATTTCTTTTTTCCCTTCCTCTTTGTCGTCATTTCGTCCTAAACGCCAGCTGCCCGCATTTCGAAACGGAACAATACCAGTGGAAAATGTGTTACGACGAGGCTAGACGACGTTTGTGTTTTAGTCGTTTTACTCGCAGTAGTTAACCTCTTTCGCCGTGTAAGGTAATAAGATAATATTTTAAGTATCGCGTTACATGAGTTTTGAAAACAGCCTATAGTTTATTAAAGTTCTGTTATTCATATAACCGTATACTGTTGAGTATAGCCTCGAGTACATAAATACAAACATAATAACTAATAACATTTTAACTAATAACCCTTTTCGGAAAAAGTCTATTCGAAAATTTCCAAAAAAAAATAATAATTTAACGGTTGCCTTTTTATGTAGATTATAGTGAAAATCAAACCAAGGATACATTAGTAACTAATCATGTGTATTCATTTGACAATAACTTTCAACAATAATAATAGTTTTCAACTGAGATCAACTGACAACATCGCAAATCACATGATGAGCCTATGTCGATTATATACTCTTAATGGGGGAAAAAATAAATACCTATTGCCTACTGTAAGTCATTGTCTCGTTGAAAAGTTAAACAATTATTTAGAAATCGTGATTCGTGTCCACTATGATGTATTATGTTACATGCGATACCAACAATGAACAATATTAATAATATACATATTATTATAGAGAAAAAAAAACCCGGATATACTTTACATCATAGGTATTATTCACTCCCCGGATGAGGTTAGGTTAGGTGTATTGAATAAAAAATGGCATTTGGTGGTTTGGGGTTGTAGCCCCCCCCCCAGGTTATTTTTCGTCACGTAATTTTAGCACTCCAATATTTAGGCTCTAATTGCGCTCAGTAACCAGTATCAAATTTTTTTTCTAAAAGCAGGTATTTACCAAAACCGGAACCGAAACCGAAAACCCCAATAGAAATTCAGTACCTAATAAATGATAATGAAAAAAAGGCCTACAGAGAGGTGGGCCTACCGGTATTTTTCCGGTTTCCCTGTGAACCTGTCCTTAAAGTAAACCCTTGATTTTAAAAAATTAACAAATTTAATGAATACTGTAATTTTATACATCGATATATCTAATATATATATATAACTATATAATCTAGATCTGTGTTTCTCAACCTTCAAATTGGATATTCAATTTTTAGCGACTCCTGAATATATTTCTTACATTTGAGTATAGATTACCGATATTATAAAATTATTAGTATTATAGTATTAACTAATAAATACAATAAGTATGATTTAAAAAAAAAAAAACACGAAGCATAAATTTTCTTTTTTTTAATATAGAAAACATTTGTATATTTTGTTATGACTATATGACAAGTATATGTTAAAAAATTCAAATATTAAGAATCATTTTTAAATTAATATGGCTAAATAATACTAAAATACGTTTTATTTAATTACACGTCTGTCATTATTATTATGAACGACATAATGTAACTAAATATTTTGTTATAATTAAATTAAACATTAAATAATATCGTGTATTTTACTAATTTAAAATTAAAAATTGTCGATAATTATACTCGTTAATTTATAATATACATTATAAATTTGTATTTAAACACGTCCAATTTTACTTGCCAAACCTGAATCAAAGTAGTATACTACATAATGTTCAAGTGCGTTGTTCAATTAAAATGTTATCAACTAAATTGATTTGAACCGTTACTACAGGAACAGGAAATTAACGACCCTCCAACATTATTTAATGAACTTTAGTTATTTGGGTCATAACAATAAGTCATTTTGTTACTGTAGAAATAATATAAATGTCAATGCTAAAAACCGTATAAATTGAGTGAGTGAATTTTTTTAGATGATTTTAGTTTAATAATTTATCCGTGGTGTTATTTCATTTGAAGAATTTGCACAATCATTTGTACAGTGACAAGAATACTATATAAAAAACAACCTTTGAAATATTACTTATTTACAAACTAATCATTCGTGAAAACTTGTAAATTAATGATGTTTGAAAGTTTTTCTAAACTCCTTAACAAAGTTCAGTAACCGACGAAAATATACTGTGTTAAAAAAAATTAATTTATTTTCCAATATAAAATTAAATATTTCACTATATTTTATGACGTTAAACACTGCAGTCCAAATAAAATCGACAGTTCTTAATCGCTTTTTTCCATCATGCATATATTTTGTAATAAAGAAAAATATATCTGAACAATAACAGACGTCATGTTTTAAGTACCCATTTTTTAAGTACTTAATAATATTTTAATAGCATTATTTTGTATACATGCATTGGGCGGTTACAATGCATTTTTGACACACATTTTAATAAACGATAGTGTAGAAAAATGTATTTCATAAACGAAATATGACATAGGGAAAGTATGTAATTTTCATAGCTTAAATCGTGAGAATTTGTTGTGAATCTAAAGTCGTGCGTTCACGCGAACTTATTATACTCTACCTGTAGAGCTGTGTAAAATAACGTGTTATTTTCCTTTTGTTTTTGTTTTTTCCGAGTCTTTATTATTTATTAATTTAGTTTTTGTTCTAAAATTAATTTTGCAAAAGGCGATTTTTATTAAATCGTTTAAACGGATTGGACTTAATTTTTGAGCTTTTAAGCTTGAAACAAAAATAATTCTGATTAAAAGTAATGTGAACCTAAAACGACAATTCCTAACAATGATCAATCAACGATGCACATATTTATTTTATAGGTACTTACGCAGTATTCATAAAAATGAGTAATAATTACGTATTTTCGATTTTAAATTAAAAAATATTAAACAAGACTACAATTACAAACAAATAATTATTCTATTGTTTATATACGCATAATTTACGTAATAATCATTCAACTTCTGTGTAATTCGATATTATTTGATTGATCAGGTATTATCACTGTTTAATAATGATAGAGAAAACTTCAAATTAATTTAAAACATAGTTATTTCATACCATTCCATCTACGAGGAGATAGTACCAGGCTAATAAATTCAGTTTACTTTGACCCAAATGTTTGGCCAAAGCTTTCACATTAGTCTAATAATTAAGTAATATGCTTTCATAATTTAAATTATTCAAGCTTATCAATCATTATTTAATTATAATAATAATCGTATTTCAGTTTATTAATTAGTTTCCTTGATTCGTCAATTATTTATAATAAAAAAAAAAAAAACATCCAAAAAATACAAAAAAGTAATATATATATAATATATATATATATATATAGACAAGAAAGCCGGATATACTTGGCACCATAGGTATTCTTCATTCCTTGGGTCAGATACTCTTGGTGAATGTGTTGAATTGTAAAAAAGAAGATAAATCATTTCTTCAATAATATGATTCTGAACGAAGTATGTTAATAATACAAAAAACAATAATAGTATTTTGACGAGAAAAAAGTATTGAAAAGAAATTCACAAATTTTTTTTATATTTTTAAAATTTTCTTGCGCTAAAATATTTTTTATATTATTGTGATTCTATAATTAAATTTTCATAAAATTTGGATTTAAGAAAGATAGTTTCTCATTTTATTTATTTATTTATTTTTTTTTTTGTTAAGTTTTACGTAGTTTATCCCAAATTTTGAAAAAATAATTGGGAATTTCGAAAAATTGACCTCTTTAAAGAACCATCTAGAAGAAAATTCGATTTCAAAAAGTTGCTGGTCAAATCTTTTGGACAAGTATTTCTCTACGAAAGCCTGAACCTCGAAAAAAAAAATAATAAAAAAATAATGAACATCATTGTGAAAACACTAGCTTCTTGGCTTCGCTCAGAATCTAAAATGCATTAATTACGAAATCAAAGTTTAATCATTATTATCATTGTATTGATACGTTTATCGAAAATTTTAAAATGAAATCAGACCGTATAGTTTATAAATCTAAATTCAAATTGTTTACATTCAATCATATCGAAATTAATTAATTAATTCGAATATTTATTTACTTATACTATACATACGTCCTACGTATAACACATACCAATAATAACATTTAAGAATAAAATAAAATTATTAATCATTGTAAATAATTGCTTTCAGTGAAAAATATGCTACTTAATTCGGTTTAAATCTAATTCGAATTGAGTGTGTTATTTCAAATCGAATGTGTTAATGTCTACACGATAATAGAATCTGTCGAATTTGAAATAGGTATCTCAAAACCTGTATCGAATATAAATGAAACCACATTTCAAATGAACGTCAAAAGCAATATAAAAAATAGTCAATAAATAAATTACCAATGAAATACTGTTATAATATAAAGAAAAAAAAAAAAACAGGACATATTTGATGTATAATACAATATCATAAATTAATTTATGAGAACCAAGGATCCACGTCAATTTTGCCAAGGTCAATTTCTTTTCTTCGATAAGACCGGGAAAAATATTAACTATATGTACACGATACTTTTTCAAAATCCCGTGTACTTATCATTTTAGAAGAAAAAAGCCGGACATACTTCGTACGATGGGTGTACTTCGCACGACGGGTGGTATTCTCTTGATGGGCGTATTAAATTTTAAAGAAACGATAAATCATTTCTTCAGAAAAAAACGATTCTGAACGAAGGAAGTTAATAATATAAGAAAAAAAATGTCCAACATTTTTTTTCACATTTTCCAAATTTTCTCGCGCCGAAATCTTTTTTATAGGATTTTCTATCTATGTTTAAATTTTCATAGAATTCTGATCAAAAAATTATGGTTTCCGAGTCGTTTTTGTCAAATTTTGGGTAGTTTTTTCTAAAAAAAAAAAAAACATTAAAGAATTGAGAAATTCAAAAAACGAGCTGTTTAAAGTACAATCTAGAGGCGAACAGGGTTTCAAAAAGTTATTGATCGAAACTTTTGGACAAGTATTTCTATACGAAAAGTTGTACACAGAATAAAAAAAAAAAAAAAAAGAAACATCATTGTAAAAACACTAGCTTTTTCGCTTCATTCGGAATCTAAAAATCACACGCGTGCTAAAAAAAAGAAAACGACAGGTATATTTACCCAGGAAACGGCCTAGTCACGGATCACAATAACAATAATAACAACAACAACGACAACAATAATTATAATGTTAAAATATACACGAAAAAAAAAAAAAACCAATCACGACGCGATCTCGTGCAGTGCACTTGGGGGGGGGGGAGGAAGACGGTGCGACTTCCGAATGTGTATTTCTTTCATGACGTATTATGTATGTGTTGTTTTTTTTTTTAAAGAAAGACGACGCGAATCGGAGAGGGGAAGCACGTAAATCCACGGGAAAACGGCATAGCGTCGACTGCAGAGAGAGAAATGAAGACCACACTGCATCTCCTCCACGGGTCGTGCGTTCGCCGCCCCTTCTCCGATCACTTTTTCCAACCATCTGCAGACACATATATCATAATAATACACGATACTATTACACGTGCGCGCGCGCCTTTCTCCTCTCGTCGTCGTGCATTTTTATTCCGAACGTTTCCGTGTGTGGTTCATTGCCGCCACCCGTTTTCTAGAACGGAGTCAGTAGGTTGTCGTGTGGCCCTGCTCCAGAGGTCCTCGTCGTCGTTCAACGACAACGCGCACGCCGCCGCCACAGTCTCGTGCACACCACACTCTGCGCCGGACCACACCTGTTCGCAAAATCTCTTCGACTCCGTCTAAAAACACCACAATATACATTTCTCCCGTCGACAATACTTTATTATTACGTATTATTATTATTATTATTACTATTTATTGATAATTTCAATTTCGTTTAATTAATCGCGGGACATAGGGCGTGTGATGTGCAATAATTGTTGCTGTTGTTGAAATAACACGCGAAACAATACACCCCCATACGCCCCGCCCCCCCCCACGTTCCGTACTGTTCGTATCTGTACGACGAGAGTGTTGCTCGTTTTGAACGAAAATTATGAAGAGTCTCGGATTTGCCGCCGAGTACCTAGCCATCTGCTGGTGTCTGTGCCAATGTATACTGTACCGCGGTAAGCATTATAATAATATTTATATTTTATATTCGTGGTTTACAGTGGTCCGACAGTTTACACGTCATTAATATTTAAACGTTTTTAAAAGTCAAATTTGATATTATTATATCAAAATGGCTGTGAATTGTATTGCTATATTATACAGGATGTCGTCCAAGTACGATTTGACACGTGTAATAACTTTTGTTTTATTAATCTTTTTTTTTTTTTTACATTGTTACACTAAAGCATTTCACTACAGCTGTGATAACGTATAATTTTTTTTTGGAAGTTTATTATTTTCCCTTTTCTGGAAACTTATTTATATATTGTTCCCTGATAGAAAAAAAACCAATTAGATCACACTAAAAGGCAGTGGCGTAGTCAGCGGGTGGCTGAGAGGACTACAGCTCCTACCGAAATTTCAGGAAATCATAAATTATCATCTGATTTATTATAAAAATATAATATACGGGGGGGATATGGTAGTTGTTGGACAAAAGTAATAAGATCAGAAGAGATATATGTTTTTTGATGAAGACATAATTGAAAATTGTTTATAAAATACAATAATATAACTACATAAGTGTCCGATTCATCTTCTAAGTCATTTTATTATTAATTATACTGTGTTGAATTTTACGTGTTCTTTTATTAATGTTGGTTATTTATGTAATTTTCATGAAATCGAAAATTGTTTTTTGAAATAACTTCCAAAATAATACAGCTAGAAACTTGAAACTTTCACCGACTATTGAAAATAGTCACGAAAACACTTTATAAATATTTCAAAAACATTTGATCAATTTTGAGTTAAGTACAACATTTTGAACATATTGAAAACATATCGTTTTTTATATAAGTTTTTATCTTATACAACTTTTAATTATTGATATTAAGATTCGAAAAAAACAATTATTAAACATATTGACAGTTACTATTTTGTATATTAGCTGAAGCTTCGCTCAGAATCATTTAATTGAAAAATTTCTTATTTTTATAAGTATTTCACTCAAGGTGCGAAGTACGTCCTTTTTTCTTTTCGCACCCAAATTTTCAAAATTGAAATTTTATACGACAACTTTAGAAAAAATTCAAAATAGCCATTTTGTGAATCAGATTTTTAGAAAAATTTTGGTGCTTAAATTTCTAAGGTTCATGGTTGATCCATTTGTTTTCTTAGATTTTTTTAAAATTTGCGAATAATTTAACCAATATAGGTAAATAAGTAATAATCACCAATTGACGTCAGAATATTACCATTATTATGACGTATTTGAAAAAATTATTAAATTATGCGCAAACTTAAAAAATTTAGAAAATTAGTGGATTAACCTTTATAAGAGATTTAAGCACCAATATTTTTCTTAAAATCAGGTTTACAAAATGACTATTTTGATTTTTTTTTTTTTTTTTTTAACTGTATAGTGTATTATTTCCTTAAATAATTAAATTTATTTTCGAAAAAAAAAAATATATATCTTTGTAGATACATTCTTAATACTGATTTATAATACGTTCAAGGGTAATGAACCTCACACAAAGTGACATTGATAAAATACTATACCTAGTCGGAAAGTTGCATAATTGACGTCATTCAATTAACAACTAATAACACATGGCTAGCAATAATATATGCCTACTGGGGAGTCAAGTTCATGGGAATCGAATAATTTTTATGCTGACATATCACATTTTTTTTTTTTTAGAATTTTGAAAAAAAAATACGTGTTTTTCCAGTTCGACCAGATCTTATAGTATTACTGCGTATTGCTTTGCTTAAAGAATTAAAAAAAAAAAAAAAAAAAAATGTTTATGCTAAAAAATATATCTGTGTGTCAACTTAGGTATACGATTAATATTATTTATTTCATATTTCCTTTGTTCCTTTCGCGGTAGACGGCGGGGCGAGAATGCTTCTTATATCCTAATAATTATTGGTAAACGTTCGAGAAAAAAACCAAATTCGCTCTTTAAGCAGCCCTCAAATACATATCATATATTTTTTACGCAATTTAACAAAGTTAATAATTATATTAGACATAGATAATAACATGTATATTGTATATCCAAGTATCGGACGTCTGCAAAGCAAGACTTAACAGTTAAAATAATTATTACTAGTCAGACCGGAACGTAATATTTACCATAAAAGTAGGTACCTGCTTAAAACGTACTATTACGTATTTGGTCGCGATTACAGAACAATTAGTCGAACAAAACTAAAAATGGGTACGAATAAAATAATATTAACTTTGAATATCGAGAAAATCATAATAATATATGTATAAGTAGAGGTACCTACTTAAAATGACTTAATTTGCAAATGTAAATAATAATTGCCACTGGTAATAATATTTAAATTTCCCTACTGTATACAATACAGCGAACGTTATATCAAACATTTAAAAGAGCACGTCATGTGTACCATAGTAGATTATACGGTTAGTCGTAAACCCCCCCCCCGTTTAATCGCTACTCTTCCGTTTTTAATAAAATAATAGTACCGTAAATGTTTTCGTCATTTTGAATTTAAGTTAAAGCTGAAACTGACATTACGCACTCGTCCGTAATACCAAAAATAATAAAAAAAACTTATCATCTCTGGTAAATTACAAACGGTCTCGAAAGATTAATAAAACGTTCCTTCGTTACAAACACACGAGTAATAAGTTATTTTTCACTCGGTATTTCACAAACGTACGTACGTACAAAGTGCACCTAATGATTTTATAGCTGATGCAATGTTGTTTTCATTCCTCGCGCGTACGACTAACAAATACAACAAGATCCAACGAGATACTGGATATTTATACAGTAGGCGGCACCCATTTAAATGACAAAGCGCCAGGAAGCGAACATACGTACATACACACGCGCACAGGTACGAGATAACAGGCGAAAGGTCGATGTCAGTGCCAAGTACGGCTATATTGATGTACACTCATACGTACTTATACGCACACGCATACATAATATAAAAACGTACGTTGTACGAGCAACGAGTTAGTGTTATAATATTATAAACCGCGGTGGCAGCGGTGGAGACGCCAGCGGTAACGGAAGAAGAGAAAAAGCTTCACGAGGCACCACAACAAATGGTGGAATGGCATCATCCTGTATACGTATTGGCTTATACTGTGGAACTGGTTTATGTGCACTTACCGACCAAGAAAATGCGAACAGAAATGAGAACAATATACACATATATCGAAATTATTAATAATTGCATTGGTATGTTATGAACATTTGCGTAGCTATATTATTATTGTCAATAGAACCGTAACGGACTAAACGAAACCGTAATTTCAACATAAATTCAATTGAAATATAAAAAATAATGTTAAACTGTAATAAAAATAATGAACGTTTAAAAAACAATATCAAAAGAATACGAGAATGCTACTCATGAAATGTAGTTATGTATTATAAATATTGTTTAGTATGCAATATGTTTTAATTTCCATATTGATTCAAATCAATGTAGTTTTGAATATTCAATTTAAAAAATGAAAAAGTGTGTACTTCGCTCGTCGCGTAAGATACTCTTGACGGGTGGTATTGAATTTCAAAAGAAACGATAAATCATTTCTTCGACAAAACGATTCTGAACGAAGCTTCAACTAGTATACAATAATAATTATCAGTTTGAAGAATTAATAACTTATCATGGATTTGTTACAAGAAACGTATGATAGGATAGTTGGGTAATAAGAAATTCTTACAAAAATTATTTAAATCGATAGTATAAAGACGGTAGTTCTTAAGATTTCGAAGAAGAATAAGAATTCGCACACAAAAATATTGCATAGTTTTTACCTATCGTTTTCCATAGGTAAACATTACTTTGAATCGCACTCCTATCTTTTTTTTTTACTTACTTTTTTTTTCTCATTGTTTAAATACAAAATACAAAAAAGCCGGACATACTTCGCACGACGGGTGGTATTCTCTTGACGGGCGTATTAAATTTTAAAAAAAAGATAAATCATTTCTTCAGTAAAACGATTCTGAACGAAGGAAATTAATAAAATAAGAAAAAAAAAAATTTTCGAAAAATGTTCAAATTTTTTTTTACATTTTCGAAATTTTCTTGTGCCAAAAACTTTTTTATAAGATTTTCTATCTATGTTTATATTTTCATAAAATTCGGATCAAAAAATGATGGTTCCCGAGTCGTTTTT
>JAIPRM010012425.1:0-12125 GCA_025469315.1 Stegophylla sp. TES_Ste_2020 | reverse complement strand
CATAAACCTTATCTAATTAGAAAATATGTTTTATGTTTTGTATTTCTTATGCTATTTTAGCATTTTAATTTTAAGGTAATTTTTAACTTTGGCCCCCCCCTGGTTTATATTTCTGCGGTCTGATTCAGTTTTTTGGTATTGAAAAATACATTAAAAAAATACATAAATATAAAAGCCCATAACTTAACTATTTTCGGTCATTTTTAACAAAAAAAAAAAAAAAAGAAAAGAAAATGTGAAATTAAATTGAACAACTTAAAAAAAATACAATCAAGATATAAACGTAAGCCAATTCAGGAACGCTGTTCTTTTGCGACTATTTTTTTGGTTTTATCACGAATGTAGAGCACTTGCTCGTTGTATTCAAAACCCGCTCGCGACTGTTCTCATCGAACACCAACAAATGTCGCGAATATATTCGTAATAATCGCTATCAAATATGGTCTGGTTAAAACTCACTTTAATATGAACGCGAATTTGTTATGTTGTACGTTCTTAATATCTAACACTGAGACGACATGCTGGTATTACGTCCAGTTCACCCCACGTTCACACAGATTTAGTCACGCGCGAAATGTCATTCGACCAATTATTTTTCTCGTAACTAAATTCTGTCCATTTTTACGCTACGCAAGTTCGTTTTATACTTCGTTCTATATATAATATAAAATATTCAGTAATAACTGAAATTGATTTCATTATAATATTTATTTTGGTAATCCCAATAAATTTTTTCCGTAGTTTCTCCGATTTTTGTCATTCAAAACATTGTAAAATGTTGAATTATTCATCCACAAAATATTTGCCATGGGATTGTTTATCTATGATTATGAACCAAGTTTCCCAAAGATCAGCCGAACCAATTATTTTTTAAATATTTAAAAGTGTAATTTTATATAAAACCAATAAATTCCGTCAAATTTATAACATTAAATGATTAAAAAAAAAAAATAATAAATAAATAAAAAATAATAATGACCAATGATTTTCGAGATTTTTTCAATACCATTAGTAAAACGTATGAGTTAAATTTTCAGATCTTAAGAGATTAAAATTTTATGAATTAAAAAGATACAAAAAACGAGAAATATTCAATATTTTGAAAGTTCTATACTTAGTTCAAAATGTATGAATTTTTTTTTAAAATTTTTATGATGCATATGTGTCACTATTTTTAGCAGTTGGCGAAAGTTTTAAATTTCCGGCTATATTTATTTTGATGTTAAGTTAGAAAACAAAAATCAAATTTATTAAAATTCAGATTATTGCATATTTTACCGGTTCTTTATAAATTTTCCAGTAGCTTTCCTTTGTGCATAGAAAAATTATTCAGAAATTTGAAAAATGACCTCTCAAAAATACTAATGGGTGTGATTTGTATGGTTATCGATCGAAATTTTTGGACAAGTATTTCTATATACAAAAAAGTGTTTACAGAAGAAGAAAAAGAAAAAATTATAATAAACATCATTGTAAAAACATAAGCTTCTTCTTTTCACTCAGAATCTAAAATAGTTGACTGCTGAACTGAAAACGATTATCTGTCGAAAGTAATGGAGGTCACCGTGACATTAAGTTGGGCTTACGAGTATTGTGTATATCTATTACTTTGGTTTTCGGGTATAGCGAGTCTGTTTTTGGAATTATACGATATTCAATATAGAATAGTTATAAAATTGAAATTATTATTATTTTTTTCGAACCATTTATCAATCATTCTAAACAATTTTATCAAATCCATTTATTTGTTTATTTTTTATTTTTTTATTTTTGATACTTGAAATCAAAAATTCAGAGTTAAATACAAAATTTAAACCGTGTTTGTATTTAGAACATGAGCTACACACACACAGGTAGTTCTATAAGGTACTCTATCAAAAAAATATTCAAAAAAAATTATAATTTTTAATACGTTTTTAGTTAAAGTAGTACAAAGTTCGTCACAAATTAATCATGCGACAACTTTATGATTTCGTATTATACACATTGAGTTTCGTATTACACACTGTGTGGCGTATTACACACAAAAATAGGCCCTGATATTGAGAATTTAACGAGAATTTAATTCGAGCGCGAGTGAGAATTCGTACGAGGCAGCGGCGTTCGAACGCGTACAGAGAAGTGGTTTTTCACGAACCCTTAAATATTTTATAGAAAACCCCAAGCACCCTATACTGTATACTTATATCTTTGATTTTATACAGTTAGTTTTAACCATACTTTTATTATCAATGATCGGTTGATGCGATAGGAAACCAGTATCTAAATGAAAATAGATTGAACGATAAAATAATATGGGTATTATACATGATTAATTTACAACAGTGACTGTTATAAACAATTTTGTAATTTTAAAAACCGTGGAAAATATTTAGAAAAATAACATATGTATGACTGGTTTTAATTTTCAGTAATTTTACGACACCCCTAAATGAAGTTCACGGCACTCCTGCTGAGAATCACTGGCGTAGGGTGTAATTGAGAGAGAGAGAGAGAGAGAGAGAGAGAGTTAAAGACATAGGAAGAGTTATTATTTTCGCACATGGACTAAATGCTTGTGAATGCGGGCCATCTAATAGGCAAAATAACTATCATTGTTATAATATTGATAATAAAAAACGTTTACGTACCAGAATACTCGTGAGTGTGTTGCGTTGACGAAAACCCAGAGTTTTTCTAGCCGATATGAAAACGCATGCGTCGTCTATGTAACTCTTTAACGAATTGATACTTGGAAGCGACTGTGCAGTCGCACGGCGAATGACGGTTTCGGACTAGGACGTACATTATAATTATTATTTGTTACATTATCGGTTTTGATAAGACACGGAGAACATGACCACATGACGGCCGTGGCGATAACATTATATTACTTTCTCGTATCGCTGAATACGACGGTATTAAGGTAAGCGGTTAACGAGTTTTCGTTTGTCAAATTATTTTTATATCGGGTCTTGTAGTGTGTTCGAAACACGATTAAAGACATAAGTATATCTTTAATCGTCGCTCACAATCACAACGGCAGAGCAATATAATAATATTGTACACGCTTTAACCTTTTGTAAATTATGTGCACAGCCATTCTAAACTTTCCAGTTCTTTATTTTCATTCTGAAACCAGAAATGTTCTAAAGAGATAAGCACAAATACTATTCGAAATAAATAAATAATATGAACAAAAAGAGTTAAAAGTTAAAATGTACAGCATTATGCCTTTGAATAGTGATTAGTGGCAGAAGCTGTAGCTGAAAACAAAAAGTCACGTATAAAAAATAAAATGCTTAATCAGTTTAAATATCATGAAATGTCATTTAATATAATAATGACCCTTTATAGGTTTACATTTTTAAAAGACGTCAGTATTGTTATTTTATAAGGTAAAGTACATTAACATTATATAATGAAAAACGTAATATTGTAATGCAAAAACGTCATAATGTCACTTATGTACTTTATGCAAAAAACTGTCACAACTTTAATTTTCAATAGATTTTTAAAACTTAGAGTTTGAATTTGTACCATGTATGAGTGGTATTTTTTCACGTAAGACTACGTTCAAACTACGACTACTACCTTCAAAATCTTAAAAATTTTAAATTACAGAGTTACTCTTAATGTTTTAATTTCCCAAAATATTTTCCTTGCTTATACAAAAAATCTATTTATAGATGTTTATTTTATTTATTCAATTTTATTTTCTGTATACAATTTTTCTTATAGAAATACTTGTCCAAAAGTATTGATCAGCAACTTTTTGAAACCAGATTTGCCTCTAAATGGTACTTTAGAGAGGTTATATTTGAAAATTCAATAATTCTTCAATTTTTTTTTTTTTTGGGGACTACCCGAAATTTAACAAAAAAGACTTTAAAACTATCATTTTTTTATCCAAACTTTATGAAAATTTAAACATAATAGAGAGAAAATAATTAAATAAGAAATATTTTGGCTCAAGAAAATTTTGGAAATAAGAAAAAAAATTGGACATTTTTCTAACACATTTTTTTTTTTTTCGTAAATTATTTTTTCCTTTTCCTTATTTATCAAACAAAAAAAAAGTAAAGTGAGGTAAAGTAAATTAAAGTAAAGTTAACTATAGACAAGAAAGCCGGACATACTTTACACCACGGATATTCTTCGCTTTTTGGGTCAGATACTCTTGGTGGGTGTTTTGAAAAAGACGACTATTATTATTCTTTATATTATTATACTGACCTGAGGAGCGAACAATATCTGTGGTGCGAAGTATGTCCGGCTTTTTTATGATAAAAATATAATATCAGAAAACCAAACTATTATGAATATGTAACATAAAAATGGTTTCAAACATAAATATGATAATATAACATAATTATTCCAAGTAACTATTGAATCCTAAGACAAAAGTGTGTCCTGGAATTTGAGAGAATTTTGAATAAATTTCAACAGGAGCTACAAACATTTTTATAGGGGCTATGCCCCTCCTAGCCCCTCCCTAGTTATTCCGATGGAAATCAGCTCATTGTTCAATTTTTTACAAGCGTTTGAATTTATTATTACGGCTCAAAATGCTGATAATACATAAATGGCACATATGTAATTGTTATAAGAAGGGTTAGGACTTAATTGCAATAAAAAATTATATTATTTAGTTAAAAAGTATAGACAAGAAAGCCGAATTTTCAATGACCCGAAAAGCGAAGAATATCCGTGGTGAGAAGTATGTATAGCTTTCTTATCTATACTTTACTATACTTTTTTGTATCTAATAAATAAAGAAAAAGAAAAAAATAATGAGAAAAAACAATGTGAGAAAAATAAAATTTTTTTTTAACATTTTCAAAATTTCCTTTTGCTACAATGTTTCTCATATTATTGTTTATCTATATTTTCATAAAATTTGGATTAAAAAATAATGGTTTCCTAGTATTTTTTGTCAAATTTTGGGTAGTTTTGCAGAAAAAAAAAATTGAAAAATTGAGAAATTCAAAAAATGACCTCTTTAAGTACCAACTAGAGGAAAATCTGGTTACAAAAAGTTACTGAAATATGAAAATAAATAAATAATGAAAATATGGTAAAATATATCAAATTAATATTACTAAATAAACACATACAATAGAAAAAACACACATTGGATATTCTTCGTTATTGAATGGAATACTCTTGTGGGTGTATTGAATTTTAGAGAAACGATAAATCATTTTTTGAATAACACAATTCTGAGCGGAGATTTGCTTTATTCAAGATAATTTTACTTAAAAATTACAAAGTTTGTTATGGCAATAAAAATATTTATTTTTCACTTGGCCTGATTTGTATTTTACTAATTACTGAAATAAGTAAAAAAAAAAAAAAATTATTGAAGAATGCGATGTATAACAATCAAACTTGTTTTTGTTAAAAATAATTTTATTAATCATAAACATTCAATAGATTTTAGAACTTTGTACATAATTTGAAAATTGTTAAGCAAAGTATGTTTAATATTTAATTTAAAATTTGTATAATGTTGGAATTAAACTATGTGATTCAAGAATCAATATTGAGATATATGTTTCAGACCTTATATTCAATTGAGTCATTAATTTCTCAGTTTCAAGTTCCCCGTATCAGGTGTTCATATCAAATATATCTTCACATTAATTTTTTATAAAAGTAATACTACAATTACTGCGCAAGTAGTTGAATTAAATAAATTCAATTATTGTTAAATCATAAATAATAATTAATAATATAAAAAGTGGAAGTAGAAAAAAAATTTGATGAGAAAAAAAGTTACCTAAAAAAAAAAAAATTGTACATAAGTATTAAAAATGATCTTTTACCAAAACTTTTTTTTCATTTTATTGTCTATCTATATTTCACTTTACTTAAAGTTAAGATTAAAAAAAACTTTAGAAGAGTTTTTATAAAATTTTGGGTAGTTTTTTCTAAATAATGAAAAGTTTGATTTTTTTTCGAAAAATAAATTTCAAAAAATGACCTCTAAAAAATTACCATCTATAATTTTTATAAATGTTGGCTCTATGAATAATTTTTACAAGATTTTAAAATTAGAATTATGACGGTTAATCTAAATAATCCGATGAATCCAAATAGCAGATTAATTTTTCTAATTATTACATATTTTAATATGTTCGTATCATACAAAATTACATGTATAATGAAAAGTAAATAATTATTAATAGTGGATCAGTCTATTATTAAATTTGTGTTGAGCAAAATAATTACTCGACGTTTGAATTTTCGATTGTATTTTTGAAAAATTGATCTACAAACCAAAATATTTTTCATTAGAATAAAAAATTTCCAATTAAAGGAAAGTTAATGATTTGAATTAAAAAAATAGATTACTATTGTTTTTAGTATTTTGATAAAGATGTTTTTTATTTTAAAAATACACTCACTTGACCTTACAACTTAACTCAATTAGAAAAAAATAACAAAAACAAAACAATTCACTCAACACTATAAATATTAATTGAAGCTCCGCTAAGAATCGTTTTATTGAAGGAATGATCTATCAATTATTAAAAATTCAACATAATCACTAATAAAATCCAACCCGAGGAGTGAAAAATATCCTCGGTGAGAAGAATGTTCAAATTTTTTTGTTTTTGGAGTTTTTTACTTGGGTTTTTTGTCTTTAGATTGTTTAACTTAGAATCGATTATGGTCCAAGTATGTCCGGCTTTTTATATTGTATAACAAGTATGAGAAGAAGCATCTAAAAGCATCCTTTTTAGTGAAAGAATTTTGAAAATATTTTCAATACTAAACCAATATATCAAGGTCAATAATTTATACTCACATTTTTTAAATATTAAAATTATTGGCTTTTACCAAACAGATTCAAAACCGTTAAAATATAATTAAACGTGAGTTAATTGTGGCGGGCTCTGGGGACAGCAAAATAATTTTACTCCCGGATGAAAATAAACAAGTGCGACTATGAACTCAATATCATATTTCAAGAGAATAATATTGCGTTAATTAAAACATTGTGATAGATTACACATACACTCAGATCGAGGAAATCTAAACGGATGGTGTTAGGAATCGCTGTAAAAAAGAAGAAATGCTTGAAATCACCTAATCGTTTAAGACCTTTAGTAATAAAAATTCTTACAGGGGTCTCTCAGCCGCAGCTCGAGTTTATTGATAACATTCCTCCGAGATTACGGTCGGGGGTGCGGACGAGTTCCCGGTGTTCCGAGTCTCACGACTGTACGGTCGAAAAGACTTTCTGCGTACACCTTTTTTTTTTTTTTTTGCAGCGAAAACCGTGATGAAAAGAGAACGACTTCTGATTCCGCGTGTGCAGGGTTCCGATCAATACGATTGAACATGCCGGACTGATTGTAGTAATTGTGTTCGTTTATCGGTGCGAGATAATTATTATACATATATTGAGCGAGTTCAAAAAATATGATCATTTCTCCCCTTATTATCCGGTATACTAGGTCGTACGTACTTTATTCAATTTATCTTTACATAGTATGGTATACACGTCCGTGATGAATCCAGAATATTTCCCCCTATAGTGTAGGATATTTTCCCACATAAATTATTAGACGTATGTAAAAAGTACTGAATATATTGTAAGAAAAACGTTAAGAAATATTTGTATTTAATTCTGTTAAATATATTATGTTACTGTCAATGTCGACATTGACTAAGCGATGTTTTTATGAAAAAGTATTTATTTTATTACAGAATTTTGAGTTTCTTAGTTTTCTTAAATTCTAACCACTAATATTAATATATATTATGTATTATATTTATACTAATACATATTTAAGCCTAAGTGGGGCTGTAACAATTTAAATAATATGTCTTGGTCAGAAATTTCACGATATAATTTTGGTTTGTCATATTTTTTAAACGCTACTGTTTACATTACTGCAGACTACTAGTAATTTTCTAATCTTACTAACAAAATAAAATGAAATAAAATATTTTTATTTTATTTTAATCATCACTGTAAACCTGTTATAAATTAACAGATAAGGTATACTATTCTCTGTTCTAACACTTTCCCGCATTTTCCAACAATAATAAATATTTAATTTTTAAATTATGAAAATACTCGGGGAAGAAATATCCATTAATTTTAAGTCTTGGAGTGAAATGTCCAGTGTCACAAATATAATATTGCGGTGGGAAAATATCCTGGGTATACACGTCGTTGACATAATTTATAATGGTAGTATTTGTAATCCAAAAATTCTTCTCACATCTATTATCTTATTATTATTATTACCGTGTACATTTCATAAAGATTGGCTGTATGGATTTTTTTTATACACTATTAAAATTAGAATTATGTCTAAAATGACTTATTTTACAAAATATGGCTAATTTATATAGTTATTATTTTATAAACTTGGAAATTGTTTGCTAACCAAGTTTACTCATATAAACATTTTTCCATTTTAATAATTGCTAATTATTGGAGGTCTAAAATCGAGTATTTTCACAAATAATTAAATCGACATTTACTATGCTGTTATAAATTCAAAACTGAAATTCTAGTACTTAAAAATGTTATCAATCATTTAACTTAGGGTTTCATGTTCACATTAAAAGCGGGTATTGTACAAAATTGTCAACCGAACTTCGCTCAGAAACATTTTCCTATTGCGATGATTTATCATTGTTTTCAAATTAAAAACATCACATAACTACTCATATCCCATACACACTATAGCTTAATTCTCGTAAGCCAATTCTAGATGCTGACACAACTCTCTTTTCGTATCTTATCCGAGGTGCGAAAAATATTCGTGGAATGATGTGTGTTCGAATTTTCCGTATATTATAATTTTACAATTATTTGTATTTATATTAAATTTTATATTTGTTTTCGAAATACATTTTATTTGTTTTTAGTCAGATTTTAAAGTACTTTCAAAATAACAGTGTAATCAATTTTCATAACTTTTTGACTAGATTATGTTCCGATCCCCAGTCATAATTTACTTTATAATATTTATGTGGCGTGCACAATTTTTTTCGTTTTCGAGTATGAATATTAATTAGTAGCTTTTATGAATAATTTTACGCGCATACATATTTCACGAGAATTCTTAACGGGGCTCAAAACTTTTTTCGGTGGTAATAATTTTTTTATTATTACTAGCCCGCAATCCACAGTCGACGGTCTGCGCCGTGACGCATGAATCCGGGTGTATATATTAACGTACACAAATTTCTCCTCAAAACCAGAGAGGTATAGTTTGCATATTTGATTTGGCTATGGCCAAAAAGCTTTTCCGTGTATAGACTAAAAGTCGGAATGCCGTCGAGCACCGCGTTCAACGATCAACACCCGTGATTGACGTGTTGTACAACTACTGTCAAACACAATTATTACACTCTAAAGCACTGGAGCAGGCCGGTGTAGCAACAGTGCGTGAATAAGTATCATCGCTTCTTTGTAACTTGTCTGTTAGAAGTTTAAATTTAGTCAATTCAGTTCAGCGTTTATAATTACTATTTTAGATTATTAGTGGAGCGAAGAAGCTTATGATTTCACAATAATGTAATCGATCAATAATAGTAATAAAAAAGAATAAATACAGTACGAATGTTACAGTGTTTTCGTACGCTTTGTAATTAAATAATTTTAATTATAATAAAATAATAACACATTAGAAATGGACAATGGTAAACGCGTATAGACGAGATTTATCGAGTTTTTGAGAAAATAACGAATTATGATAATCAGTGGTTGTCAGTGACAGTGTCAAATTAGATTCAATAGACAGTAGCAGTGGTACCAGAAAAATTGAAAAATTAAATATTATTATTTTTTTTTTAGTAATACTTATTTTAATTTGAGATCCAATTATATTTTAATTGGAAATTATTAAACATTTATAGTTGTGATCACTTATTATATTTGAGGAGGCTAATATCTCATTTTGTACATTTTAAGGGGGGTTTATACCCCTCAAGCTTTTTCCATTTCCGCCTATGTATGAAAGCTTTATTGAGGGCCGCCAATAATTTTTTGGCTGAGTATATTATGTGGTCGTAAGAGTATCGTCATTATTTTTATTACATCGTATTATATTGCTTGTATATACATATTACTCAGGAGCGTACTTACAAGTTAACCGCTTATAGGCCTGTGGAAAGTTGCCACCCTAATATATTAAAATATAAATAAATTAGACATGTAATATTGGCATAAGATAAATAATTAAAATAACGTAACTTGTAGTTAAAATAAGTAGTAATATAAATACCCAACAACATTTTAATATATTCATACATAATAATAACATTATTATACAATTGTTTTATGTCGATGCATTAATGCACTGACTGAATTTTGATGATTTTTTTTTTTTTTTGAATTTTGAAGAAAAATTATGATTTTAGAATTATTTAGGTTGTTTTAAATTGACGAAAATAATATTATTAAATTGTCCATAATACTTTATCAATATTTTTTTCAGTATTTTAAATTTTTAATATGTTTTGTAAATGTTTGTGAAACAGCTGTCAGTAAAATATTCGTAGATCTAACGTTGACGGGGAGTGATGATGATGTTATTATAATATAGTTACGATTTTTGGGGTCAAAAATTAAAAAAGAAATCTTGGTGTCTCTTGTATGATATGTATATTAAATTTTCAATAAAAAAATAATGACGACAGAGTCAATATTCAGATTATATTATAACACCAAAGTAGTATATTTTGGTAGGTTGAGCACCAGCCTTCGACCCTGACCCTCAGGATACCCAGCCTGCAAACCCTGCGACCCTGCAAACCCTGCCGCCGCCACCTTCCGACCCTTCCAGCCACCCTAACCTAACCTAACCCTGTAAGGGCCCCCTCCCCACCCTGTAAGGGGCCCCTCCCCACCATGTAAGGGCACCCTCCCCACCCTGTAAGGGCACCTCTCCACTCTGTAAGGGTCCCCTCCCCCACCCTGTAAGGGCCCCTTCCCCACCCCTACTTATCCCACCCTCCTTTTCGACGTGTTATCACTATCACGTTATCTAATCACTGTTATCAATTGAAAAACCATAATCAACGACTTGATTATCACGTTATCTAATCAATGTCATCACTTATTCGTTATCACATATCTGAAAACCCACAATAGTCTGATATTTATTGTGATAAATAAATTCTTACAATTTTTGAAAATAATATAAGTCATCATCAACAAGGTACTTAGTGAATCCATTAAAACATATTTTGATTTTAAATTATATTGCAAAACAACATTAAAACTCGATAATAATGTACTATATACATTATATTATCATTACTATAATGAGAATAAATGATATTACATTCCTTAACTTTTCCACAACACTTTAAATTATTTTTAAGTTTAATTAATAACTAGTATTTCATAATCGATGCGTCACATATTTCCAGGAAATTGTTATAAATCGTTAGTATAACCTTTTCTCATTATTTAATAGATGTATTGTTCATAGATTTATTTTAATGGTATTTAACAGACCTGAGAGACCTGTCATAGGTCTAATGATTAAAATTTAGTGGAAATATGGAGGGGGTCATAGAAATGTTAGCTGGTACGTTATTTCTGGTCAAATACAATTTAGTGTGTCTTTAATAAAGATATAAAATTTCCACCACCACCACCACCACCACCACCACCGCAGCATTTTACCGCAACCGCAGCAATTTAACGCAGCATTTTACCGCAACCGCAACAATTTAACGCAACCACCACCACCACCGCAGCATTTTACCGCAACCGCAGCAATTTCACGCAGCATTTTACCGCAACCGCAGTATTTTACCACAACAATTTACTACCACCACCACCACCACATTTATATAAGTATACGACAAACATATTAATGTATCATAAGTGTTTTTGTATTCGAAGTGCAAACATGGATGGAGATAGTTCAGTTTTAAGCGAAATTGTCAAAGCTAAGGAAAATATCAAACGTAAATATAACGCAATAAAAAGTAACGATACTGATATCCATCAATTTATGACACAGACGTTTAAACTTATTATCGATCCGCTTACTAAAATTTCAAACGTTCATAACTATTATGATACTTTCAAACATAATCCACCAATGTTAAGTACCGGTAAATATGAAATCTATAACGAGGAACCCAAAGTGATGAAAAAA
>JAIPRM010012424.1:0-12125 GCA_025469315.1 Stegophylla sp. TES_Ste_2020 | reverse complement strand
TTTTCCAAAAAAAAAAAAATATTGAAGAATGGAGAAATTCAAAAAATGACCTCTCTAAAGTACAATCTAGAGGCAAATCCGGTTTCAAAAAGTTACTGATCGAAACTTTTGGACAAGTATTTCCATATGAAAAGTCGTACACAGAAAAATATAAATAAATAAACATCATTGTAAAATCACTAGCTTCTTCACTTCGTTCCGAATCTAAAAAAAAAATGCTTGAGGGCAGATCTATCTGCGTCATCTGCCCCCGTGAAATACGTCCCTGGTTTAAAGTAAAATTTTCTCGAATCGATTTCGTTAAATTTTTGAGTCGATGTGCTGAGGTGTGATCCGGATGTTATTTTTCAGAGGAAAAACGGTGGATCACCCGGATCTATTACAACCGACGAATCTTATAATATCTCGACAGATTATCGTGTTTTTATTAATATAATTAATTCCATTTACGATAAGCGATTTAGACGCGAATGGAAAATAATATTATAATAACGCGACGTCAATGCCTTGACAGGTGTTTTTTTTTTTTCGAGACGTGTGTATAATAATAATATTATAATAATGCATACGAACATCCTTCTAGACGCGATATCGCAATGTACCAATGTACGCACGAACGTAAACACCTACGTCCTACATTACTTATGGTAATGCGTGTTTTTATTATTGTTTTGGAGAATTTTCTCAGAATTCGGTGCACCGGTATTTCTAGTAAATCAGGTTTTCCGTACTGAAGCTGCTATCATATTATTATGGTGTTAGTTATTGATACGTATTTTCGATTTGTGTACGACCGCATCCAAATTGCCAGGACTCGACTCGTGTATTTACATAATATTATTACCATTATTTGCTTGGAAAGCAATCAGAAAATATTATATCTTATTAGTTATTTGACATAAATTTGTTGAAACCAAACAATTTTTAGTGCATTAATTTTATGCATACTTCCAATTTTTTTCTATAAACGAATATTTTTTTTTTATTATTTAGGTAAGCTTTTACCACACGACGTTGTATCGGTTTTCAAATATATTTAATAATTTTCACGAAATATCGAATTTTCGAATAATACAAATAAATATTATTAACCATTGGCAAAAAAACACTATTAAAATACAATATATTTTTACAATGATGTTTATTTTATTTATTCATGTTTTCAGTTAATAATTTTTCGTATAGTAAAAATTATTCAAAAGTCACGACCAGCAACTTTTTGAATCAGAATTTGGCTCTAGATGGAACTTTAAAAGAGATCATTTTTTTAAATTTTCAGTAACTATTATGAAAATTTTGGAAAAAATTTTATACACCTAAATTGACATTACTATGAAGAACATTTTAGTGAAATAAAAATTTCTAATATTGCCTCTGTAAAATTTTCTAACATTTTTTCTGTTTGCAGTTTAGATTCTAAGTGAGCGAAGCTTACAAATCTTTTAAAAAAGATGGACCAAAAAAAAAAAATTGAAAAAATAAATCTTTTTTTACAAATCTGATGTCTTTTTATTTTCTGTATGCATATAGCACTTTTTGGGTAGAAATACTGGTCTCAAAGTTTCGATCAGTAACTTATTAAATCAGAAATTGCATGTCGTTGGTACTTTTGAGACGTTCATTTTAGATTCTGAGTGAAGCAAAGAATGTATTAGTTTTAGAAAACTGTGTATATTTTTTTTCGTATGTATAGAAACACACACACAATTAACGAGTTCCCAACATTATTACATAACATTGATTTAATATAACCTAATCGACAATTATTATTATTGTATATTAATTGAAGCTCTTTTTAGAATCGTTTTATTGATATTTATCATATATTAAAATGTATTACACCAACCCAAGGAGCAAAGAATACCCGTGGTGTGAAGTATGTCCAGTTTTTTATTTTTCTCAAAAGTATTCTGTATTTTCAAACATAAAGAACAGCTACTGAAAAATTGACAAAAGAGGTAAAATATGCCATAACCTAATTTATAAATTTTTTAAGTTATAGATTTTAAGTGGAGCAACGAAGCTAGTAATTTCTACAATTATGTTTTTTTCTTTTCAATTTAGAGGGGAGCGAAAAATCTCGTATTTTTACAATGATGTTTATTTATTTTTTATTTACTTTTTCTGTAAACCCTGTATTATATAGAAATACTTGTCCAAAAGTTTGGATCATAAATTTTTTAAATCAAAATATGCCTTTAAATGGTACTTTAAAAGGTCATTCTTCCAAAAAAATTCTCAATAAACAATAATATGAGAAATGTTTTGATGCAAGAAAATTTTGAACAATAAAAAAAAATATTCTAAATTTTTTTCCCTTTATTTTTTTTCCTTTTCTCTGTTAAAAATGGAATACAAAAATGGCTGAGTTAAAAATAAATTTTTTTGTAATAATCACAAATTTTATAATTTTATTTTTGTGTAAAATTGTATTGAATAAACCGAAGTTCCGGTCAGAATCGTTTTATTGAAGGAATGATTTATCATTTCTTTAAAATTCAATACACCCACTCGAGGAGTAAATAATACTCATGTTATGATACGATCGATGTAGGTATGTCCGGAATTTTTAGATTCTGAACGAAGTGAAGAAGCTTATGTTTTTACAATGATGTTTATTTATTTTTCCTCCGTGAACACTTTTTCGTATAGAAATACTTGTCCAAAAGTTTTGATCAGTAACTTTATAAATTTAAAATCGAACCCAAATGGTACTTTTAAGAGATCATTTTTCAAATTTCTCAATATTTTTTTCAAAAACGCGAAAAAACTGTCAACAAATTGACAAAAAACGGCAAGATATGCTATTACCGGAATTTCCATAAAATTGAAAATTGCTTTTTAACATAACTTCTAAAATAATGCAGCTAGAGACTTGAAACTTTCACCAACTACTAAAAATGGTCACGAAAACATCTCAAAAAATTTCAAAAAGATTTGATAAATTTTAAGTTAAGTACAGTATTTTGAAAATGTCGAAAATTTCACATTTTTTGTAAGATTTTATGAAATAAAATTTTTGATTTTTGATATTAAGACTTGAAAATTTAATATGATTTCATTGACATAATATAATGTCATACATATTATGTCTAATTGACCTGAAAAAATATCGAAAATCGTTAGTCAATGTTTTTCTCTTAATTATTTAAAGTTAGAAAATTTCGACAAAATTCGTTAGTTTTACCTAAAATTATAAACTTTAACGTGCATAAAAAAAATTGGTCCCACCGATTTTTTTGGAACTTGGTGCCTCGATAAAGAATTTCATTGCGAATATTTTGGTTTAATAAAATTTTGAGCGAACAGAGAATTAAATATTTTTGAAGGGTTTGACTGAAAAAAAATGTTTTTGTAATGTTTTTCGTTTATCTTATCTTATGTATTTTTCGATGCTATTAAATACGATATATAACACGTAGCGCCACGAAGATCGCCAGTCTGTCGCCAATATATTATTTAGTTGTCGCCAGATAAATTGGACACACCGGTGGCGGTGCGATAATGAAAAACCAGGGGTTCTCCGTACTAGAATATTATTACCGAAAATACATCAATAAACCAACAATTGTTTCAAAACTTTTTACAACTGATTTTACGTTATTAATTTAAAATAATAGTACTATATACCCTCAAATTTCACATCATTAAAAAGTTGTATGTATAAATTAACAAATATAAAAGACACATTTTAATGACTTAGTATCCTTTTTTTTGCTTTTTTCTGCTCCGCTAGATTTAAAGTTTTTTAATTGAATATTGACCGTTTTCTCACTATGAGTTGCCTGTCCCTAATATATACAATACTGTAAATATACAATAACTCATTGTCCGTGGGTGTTTCTCTATTACAATATGAATTATGCAATTAGAGAGAGCTTAGGGGTTCAGCACCCTCAAAAAAGGGTGGACTGTGTTTGCGCCTAAATGCCGTATTTGCGCCTATACACAAAAACTTGTTTGCGCCCATTACGTTACAAATCAATACATTTGGCAACAACGTTTTTCCAACTATTTTCATTTTTGAACCACTGTGAAATATTGGGAAATTTAATTTCTATATCAGTCGTGACTCGATATACCTTCATAGGATACTTATCTTTAATCAAATCTAACTTACTACACACGGTGAGTCATCATGTCAGACGTTTCATAAATACATCAGTATTATAATTCAGACAATTTAAACAACACACTTGGATTTCCTTGGTACTAAAATATTCCATGACCGCTATCTTGCAGTGCCGATCCGTGGGCGAGAGAACTGGGAGACACAAAATCTCAACGGTTCTCACCTAGGGTTCGCGGCATTTCCCTGGCAACGCGGTTGCTGCGTAGTACGCGCTCGGAGCATGTTATTGATTTTTTTAAGGGCATGCACAACCGACCGTCGCACAGGGGTGTAACACAATACACTCAGGGCTCGGAGACTATCCGAGACGGTATTTTATTGAATTTTCCGACTGCGTTAACATGAATAATTTACGTTTTATTTTCATTGATTTAGGTTTTTTTATCATGATATGGTGGTTTTTCATACCTGTGCTCGAAGAATACAAATACAGTAAGTAAAACGTTAATATTATAGTATTTTGTTCTAACGCAAATAACTCGCTTGTGGTAAATGTCCGTGTGTGTGTGTGTGTGTGTGTTCTATATTATTATATACGTGTAGACAATGGCATGCACTGAGTATAGGCGGATATCCGAGGGGGGGAGAGAGAATTAGAGATCTTGAGTACATCCAGAATATTGTCACTCCCCTCCTCCCATCGCAAGGTTTCAGTACCTCTCTACACTTATTACGTTGATATATCAATTTTGTACAATGAAAAATTATATTCTTATTTATTAATTTCAATCGATATCGATAAAATAATTAGTTTACAAGTTTACTGTAAACAATAGGTTTATGACATAAAAATTAAAGATAATATATGTAGTTGCTATCATGAATTTATTTATGATCATACAAGGGCACCCGCGGAAATTTTCATCAAGACGAGTGAGTGTATATTAAATATTACTATATTAGTGTGGTTTTTAACGATAGAGGTCAAATTTTTGAAAACTGTACTACTCGGGGATTAATTTTCCTTTTCAGATTCTGAACGAAGCAAAGAGTGGTTTTTACAATGATGTTTACTTTTTATTTCGGTAACACATTCTCATATATTTAAAATTATTCAAATATTTCGACCACTAACTTTTTGAATCTGAATTTGGCTCTAGATGGTATTTTAGAACGATAATAATTTTTGACGTTATCAGTAGGACTCGGATTTCAATGCATTTGCATCTTTTTCGGGGGATTTTTCATGTAGCTTTTCATTGGATTTTTAATTTTTTTTTTTTTTATTTTTTTTCATTTATTAGAAAAAAAAGTAAGTAAAGTAAAGTTAAGACAGTGAAGTACAGACAAGAAAGCGGGGCATAGTTCGCACCATAGATATTCTTCGTTCTTCAGAAAATAATGACTATTATTGTTCTTTATATTATTAACTTCTTTCATTCAGAATTGTCTTATTGAAAATGATTTATCGTTCTTTTAAAATTATACACACCCTTCAAAGGTATCTAACCCGAAGAGTGAAGAATATCCTTGATACAAAGTATATCTTCGGCTTTCTTGTCTTAACTTTACTTTACTTTTTAGTTTTAATACTAATACTCAATAAATATTGTATTTATCATCAGTGGACCAGCTCCCAACCTTTTTAAGACTATTGTCCATTAATCGAGTTATATATTAGAAAAAAGCTTACAAAGAGAAAGTTTAAAAACTACCCATGGAGCGAAGTATATGCGGCGTTTTTAAAAAATTATATCTTATAAGACGAGGTCAAAATCACACTTATAGTCAATTAAAAAAAAATACTTCCAGGAGCGGGCACAAGTGCCCTTTCTTGCTCTCCCTAAAGGGCGTTCGTGTTTACAGCTATAGTGGGTACGTTCGTATGATTTTAATTTATTTTGTTTACGAAAATTACTTTTATTATTTACTAAAAATTAATTATTAAACTCTAAATTCAATTTGGTTCTGCTTGACTAACTGATTGACCTTTTCATGTAATTTATTTTATATAACAAATAAGTAAACACTGATTTGGTGAGCACTACCCCAAATACACATTTTTTTTATCTTACAGTTAAGGAACACCTAATATATATTATATATATATATATATACATCAATACCTAATTAAAACAACACAATATTTTAGAACCGGATCCTGAATATAATTGGTATCCAAAGCCGATTTATAATGGTAATAATGGTAAATTACCTAGTAAACTGGTCGAAGCAATATCGTTACTACTTTCAACACTTGAGGGTTCGCCCGAAAACGAGGCAACTGGACAGAACTCTTTCGACGGCTTGTCATTTATATTTTGCAATTATAAGTGTGACGACTTCAACTACAGCTCAGGGTATCATCTGAAAATTTACAAAAATTTCTCACTATTATTGCCAGTGGAACAATGCCAATCACAGTAAGTACAACGATAATATATTGTTCTAATGCGAACGATTTTCTTTTAGTAAAAGTGAATATTTATATGTTTAGACGAAGCGGCCTCGTCGTCCAAACACTCAAGTAAGATCAAGGGTTAATTGTATCCGCTCGCGTTTGCATGATAAAATTCACGGAGCATACAAGTTGGGTCCCGAACACCAGGGGGTCATCACTGGTAGTATACTAGTTGGGTCCCGTGTTATTTTAGGTACTACACTAGTTGGGTCCAAAATTATTTTAGATACTAAACTAGTTAGGTCCCGGATTATACAAGTGAATATAAAAATAACTCTGAAGAACATTGTTGTATCGAGTATTCAGCCGAACGATAATCGAATTTGAAATTTCACGGATTATATTTTTGATAATTATATTAATCCAGAATTAAGAATTCAACCAACAATTTGGTCAAAATTTAAAATATCGACAATGAGAACATTGAGAACCACCACAAATTCATGCGAATCATTTCATTTTCAATTCCTAGAAATTTTAAAAAATATTCAAATTGACACATATATTAAAATCAAAAGTTCAGCAGTAATAAAAAAAAAAAAAAATGTGTTTTACTAAAAGGAAGTTTATAAGAGATAAAATGACTAAAAAAAAACTGATTTTTTGAATTGTATGTTATATAATATGTATTTTAAATATCTGATTTTGAACAAGAATTATTATAAAAAAAAAAAAAACATTTTTAACCATACCTGGGGTAAAAAATAGATCATAGGCAGTTTCAAGTCTGTTAAAATGGGAAGGAAAATGTAAGTGTAGTGTAGTATTTGTGGACAAATATAAAATCTAAAATAATTCAAAACCCAACTGAGTACCTAGTATCTAAAATAATCCGTAACCCAACTAGTGTATTGCCTAAACTAATCCGGGACCCAACTAGTGTATTACTTAAATTAATCCGGGACCCAACTAATGTAGTACCTAAAATAATACGGGACCCAACTAATATAGATATTTTAATTTCGGGACCCAACTCGGATGCAGCCAAAATTCAGAATAATAACTCGGACGATAATGCGTTCCATCCAAACGCAGCGGCCAGCACTCCAGTAGTGGTACACATGGGCATCAGGTACTTTTCCCGAAATTTCATGGAGAAAAAAATACCAGCGATATCGACTGTACCTACATAGAATCCAAAATTGTTTACAAATTATTCGAATGGTACCAACATAGATTTGTATTCAATACATTTATTTATACAACAATAAAATACAAAAAGGAGGGAATTATTGAATACATAATTAATTTTGTCGGCGGTATATAGTACTTCCCCTGGCCTGTGGGGCGATTATCAAGCCGAAATGTCCCCACGTTGCACAACAAACCGAGGGATATTTTTGATTTGCGGAGCGAAGCGGAGTCGACCAAACACCCGGTGAACTGACCAACGCAATGATAACATGTTACTTTAACTACCTCATCAGGATTGTCCATTAAATTAATTGTCCATATCACAGATAAACTATATATGATAAGGTTATTTTATAATTAGCCAGCTATACTTGTATTTCAAGGCGGTGCATTTGGGAATACAAAATTCTGAATTGAAAATTTGAACTCATTTGAAATTGGCTAGATTGGGTTATATTTTTTCATTTTTTTTCCCCTTCTATGAAATTTCGGGAAAAGTACCCCAATCCTGATACACATTAGTACATTACATATCTCTTGCGTAGTGCGTATTTTTACGATCCTGGTAGCCGAATAAAACGATTTGACGATCGTATTCTACAAAATGTATTATTAAAATGAAAAGATATTAAATATTTAATAATTAATATACTTCAGTAAAAATTAATTTTATTTATTTTTTTTTTATATTAGTAGGGGGCGCGATCGTGACGTCATCCAATTGTAGCCGCACTGCTAAAGAGGTCACCAGTGTGAGACAATATTTAATCGGTTCAGTCAAGCGAATTTTCAGACACAGTTTTAAATATTTATCATGATAATATAAATTAAGTAAACGTGTTATTTTCAATCATGAATTAATAAATACATATTCAATAAATTAATCAGTGTTTTCCATTCTTATACTTTTTCCCCAGTCTATCCTATTACGTTTTAGTATAGATATATGAAAATATTAATTTTTTTAAAAGAAAAAATCATAGAATATGCAAAAAAATTTACAAATTACTATTGTTTGTTAATTGAAAATTTATTTTTGCACATTGCTCATAATATGCCTATGCTTATTTAGAAATAAATTGAATTTTACGAAAACATTTACAATTTTTTTGCAACAACTTCAAATTACCGAGCCTTAGTTTAGTAACACACTAGTATCAAATACTATAGACGAGAATACGGGACACTTGAAATTTCTGGCGGCATTGATCAGCGATAAGCGCTCAATTTCACTATTGGTTGCCTATTCAAGCCCCTTATTTTGTATGTTTTAGTGAATAACCTTACCATGGCTTTTAGATGATCAGCGGTTTGATAAAATTGAGCGCTATGTAACCACCACTTATCAATAGTGTCCCGTATTCTCATCTATAGTATTTGCTAGTATAATAGTATTATTATTATCACATAATATTATTGTATTCAAATCAAATTTAACTTACTTTTATTAATTATTCTTTTTTTAAAAAAATCGACAATCTTAACAATATTTTGATTTTTTTTTTTTTTATTATCCTTGATGACCCAATATACATAGGCATACAGCAGTATGGACACAGAATAGATTATGGAAGACTGATCTGATCACATATAATTTTTAATCTATTCATAATTCCACTTTTTTTTCTCATTGGACGTTTATAAATAGTCGTAAGCATGAAAAATAGGCCTTTGCCATCCCTTTACGATAACATTGTCTAACCAGTAACCACTATCAGTCTGTTATTCTCAAAATGTAAACGAGTTTTATTTTTATATAAGTATATATCATATAATCTATTATAGACTAAAATATTACTAACATGCAAACAGCGCATCAAACTTTAATAATAAGCAATACCACCAGTATTAACTTACAAAAATTTTAGTGATCATAAATTTGGTATTTTTTCGCGTTCAAAATTGGAATTAGGTGAAACTTATAACAGAGGGGGCAAATCAATACCTTTGCCCCCTCTGTAAAAAATCTGGGTGGGCAGACCCTTGTCCCCCCCAGATTACGCCTATGCGCAGAAGGTTATATTCAAAGTTGAAACTAATTAAGAACTATTTAAGAAATGCTGTTTCTCCAGGTGGTATTCTTTTAAACATTGCTATGTAATGACAATAAAAAAAACTTACAAAATTAACATCGTTGAAATCATTAGGTGACTACTTTGTAACTCTTAAATGAAGAAAAAAGTATTAATTGAAATGATTAATAATTATGAAGAATTGAAGATTCAGTACAATTTTAGTTTTTAATTGAATTATTTATTATTCCAACTATAAAAATATTGGAAAAATTGTATTCATTTATAATAAATTATTATTATGTAATAATATAATATGTAAAATCACATTATTATTATATATTGCACATTAGGACATATTTTTGAGAAGGTATATGAATTTATTTTAATATTTTGATTTTTGAGAATGGTTAGGGCTCCTTAGGCCCCTATTTATATATAACAAAATAAATCATTTCTTCACTAAATCGATTCTGAGATGAGCTTCAATTTATACAAAACACTTTTACTTAAAAACTATGTAGTTTATTATTATTACAAGAATACATTATTTTTTAATCAGCCAGTTTATATCTCACTATTAACAATGAATAAAACATTTTTTTTAGCACGACTTAAGTGTTTAAAAAAAAGTTATAGCAAAATATCCTTACACTAAAATTTTTTTATATTATTCTCTATTTATATTTATATTTTCATATAGTTTGGATCAAAAGGATTTTAAAGGTGTTTTTGGTAAACTTCGGTAATTTTCTAAAATTTTCGGAAATACTATTAAGAATTTAAAAAAATAATTTCCCTAAAGTACTAAATAAAGCCGAATTTTTTGATTATAGAAGTTATTAATCGAACAATTTGGACAAGTATTTTTAATTTTTATACAAAAAAGTTATCATAGAGGAAATAAATTTCAAAATAAACATCATTTTAAAACTACTCAGAATCTAAAATTATTATTGATACTATGGATAGGATGTTAAAAACAGTTGTAAACACAACAATTTTTTTTTTTTTTATTAATTACAAAATAAATAATAATCAAATATTTGATTTCAATAAAATAAAGTATACTAAACGTTCGCTCCACGAAGCAGTTTTTCTTATGTTCAGATTAAAATTCCAATGTGATATCAAAGTAAGACAGCTACCCAATAATGAACTGATATCACCACTTTTTAATTATATGTATGGTTTTGTCAGTTATGTACTACGTGATTTTTATGAAAGATAAGTTAAGTTATGTAAGTCAAGTTTTCCCAAGTTATTTAGACTAGTGACTAGTGTAGTCAATAAACTTGTTTTTATTCATATTAATTGTTTCACGAAGACAATGGCATTCACAAAGTCTATAATAAGTAGGGACAGAGAAGAACCGGTTTTAGAACCCAAAAACCCTTAAAATGTTGGGAACCAAAACAGAATTTTCACCTAATCGAACCCGGAATCTTTATTTTGAAATGAAAAATATTAGACTTTACATAAACTACTCATTTCGTTTTTATTCTAAATATTTTAAAATATAATTTTCTTCAAAATTGTTATTTCTATTCTTACTTTTTAAAATTTATTTTTGTAATAATCTGTAATTTTTAAGAACCCGCTCTTAAAAACATTTAAAAAAATGAGAATCGAAATCGAAACCAGAACTGTTTAAAAAATAATTGAGAACTAGAACCAAAACCAAAAGGTACTCAGTCCCTGATAAAAAACCATGCTTACAGTCGTTAAGTCTCTCCCTTTCTTTCTCTGTATTTCTCTCTCTCTCTCTCTTGCTTTGCTGTTTTGCATTGTTGTTTCAGTGTCGAGTATTCTAGTCCGGTTTTCGTGGTTGCTGCAGCAAACAAACCATGTTTTTGTTTGTGTTATGAATTATTCTTCTTCTGGTAATTATCGTTTGCGCAATGTGTATTGCCATACATTAAAGGGTATTTTCCCAGTTTTAGGGTTTATTGTATTACCAGCAGAAGATTGTCATTCATGGTCTATCTTTATTCGTGTACGCTGCAGCAGTCATCTGTATTCGTGTGAATTGTTCGTCGTTGACTGTTGCTGACTGGTCGCACGTGCGCGGGTTGTACCCTCCACATAAATTGTATAGCTTTAATTATTTTATCCTACATCCCAGGCATGGCTCGCGTTGGGATAAAATCCGCCAGTCGGCACAGTCAAATGTGAGTATGGTCGACTTATTTGTTAGTAAATTTTAGCACGGCCGACAAGTCTGTTGTAAGTTATTGTATTTATTATACTGTATCGGTGTGCAAAAAAAAAAAAAAAAAAACTGGTAATTTTACAGTTTTTATTTTACCATAGTTTTTTTTTTTTTTTTTTTTTTATACCGTATTGTTACCTTAATATTGTATTGTTGTGCCAACGAGGCAATCAGAAATAATTCTTGTTGTAGAATATATTGTTACCATTTACCTACTATTAGTATCTGTGAAGC
>JAIPRM010012423.1:0-12125 GCA_025469315.1 Stegophylla sp. TES_Ste_2020 | reverse complement strand
TTAACTTCTTTCGTTCAGAATCGTTTTACTGAAGAAATGATTTATCGTTTCTTTAAAATTTAATACGCCCGTCAAGAGAATACCACCCGTCGTGCGAAGTACACCCATCGTGCGAAGTATGTCCGCTGCTTTTTTGAAATTGCAAATAATAAATGTTTAATTAAATTTATTTAAATATTTAAATTTATATTACTAACCTCTTGTTCATTTTTCTCCCAATATTTTTATCCATTAAAATACCAGTATACATTTTTTTTCCAGTTGGTGTTAATGATTTAGATAGATATCGTTTTGTGTAAGTTTTCTTTAAGCTAAGTCTGTACTTCTTAGTCCTAAATATATTTACTAACTTTTCACATAAAACACATCTTTTTCTTTTGGAGTCTATTATTTTAGGACATTGTAAATGATGCAAAATTCCATTTGAATTTGTTTGCCCATGTTTATCATTAATTCCTATTAAATATTATTACTTAGTAATTATTATTTTGAACAAATAATAATCAGTCATAAAAAAAGTAATTGTTTAAATATACCGGGATAATTTAGAGTGCTTGGTCCACCAACACAAACAGATTTCACTGAAAATATTGTGAGTGTTTTTTCAATAGCATGTGTATATAACGGATAAGCAATATTAAATAAATATTTATTTTTTTCTACTAATTCATTATTGACATAATAATTAATTTTCAAATCTGGAGTAAAAACCATCTGTTTTTGAATCATTGCTTTAACTTCTTCAGTAACATCATGCTTCAAAAAATAAAAACTTATTGCATTTCTGTCATAAAATGAGTTCCAACCTGGTAGTAGGTTTATATATTTTATGTTTTCATTTAAAAACACAAATAAATCAATTAGTTTATTCTAAAAAAAAAAAAAATTACAATATTAAAAAAGGAAAATGGAAGAACTATATTGTGAATATTATATACTTGAAATAGGTATTCAGGTATTCATAGCATATAAGCAATAGTTTAGTTATTATATTAATATAATTAATATTTATAATTATAATTTGTCAACTGTGAATAAGTTACCTCTGAAATTATACATGTCTTATTAATATCATCCAATTTTTGCGTAGGAATTTTTTCAGTTGACCAAATAAGCTCTCTTCTACACTTACTCTGTTGTTTAGGTTGAAAAATTTTATTTGCTTGTTCATATAACATATTATCCTGTTAAATGTTAAATGAATGATTGTTACAAATATATACTTTCATTAAAGATGCCCGTTTAAATACCTGTGAGAAAGATTTATTTTGGCTTTGACTACAACTTGCCTCACAAGTTTCACATTTTTCGGCATTTTTAAATATTGTTGGAATTGAATTTGCTTTTAAAACTTTTCGAATCCGTTGTGGTATATCAATATTCTTTATATTATTTGTAACATTTGTTATGAAAGTAAATCGAAAAATATGTAGGTATGATTAATAATATACATTATTATTTAAATATATTAAAATTAGATTTACTTTGTCTTCGTTCAGTTCATTCCACCATGAATATGACTGTTGTATACATTCGGTATCAAAATGTAGTTCACAAATGAATAATTGTTTTGTTAATTTACCATTAATTTTGGAAACAATTTCCATCCAATTATTCCGAAGATGATTATTCGTCAGAAATTTAAAAATAGAACATTTTTTTGCATTATTTACATTGTGATTTTCACATCTTTCAATACAGCACACATTAATCATTTTAAATTTTAATAAATTCATAAAATAAAACTGATGAAAAATGTAATGAAACAATCCTAATAGGTAATTAATAACTTTGGTTGGATAGAATTTTCTCAGTCCCCTCTCTTGAACTTTTAGATTTAACATCATTGTCATATGTTTAGAAGCTATTTTTACCTTTTATATCATTTTGTTATTTTCTTTTTTCTTTTTTTTTTAGATTCTGAACGAAAGTGAAGAAGCTTATGTTTTTACAATGATGTTTTTTTTTTTATTTTTTTTTTCTTCCTCTGTAAACTCTTTTTCGTATAGAAATACTGGTCCAAAAGTTACGATCAGTAACTTTATAGATCCAAAATCAAACCCAGATGGTACTTTATATAGTTAAGTACAGCATTTTGAAAATTTCGGAAATATCTAACTTTTTGTATAAATGCATGCATATTTCATATGTTTTAGTGCATATAATTTCGGGTTTGATATTTTTTTTTCTTATATTATTAACTTCCTTCGTTTAGAATCGTTTTACTGAAAAAATTATTTATCGTTTCTTTAAAATTTAATACGCCCGTCAAGAGAATACCACCCGTCGTGCGAAGTACACTCATCGTGCAAAGTATGTCCGGCTTTTTTTTTTTTTGTTAATTTTACCTAAAATTACGAACTTTAACGTACATAAAAGAAAATTGGCCATACCAATTGTTTTGAAACTTCCTTGATATCTATATAGACAATTTCATAGCGAATATTTTGGTGCAATAAAATTTCTTACCGACGAATAATTGAACATTTTACAAGGGTTTGATTGGAAAAAAATCGGAAAAAATACAGACAGATAATATTATGATGAAATATCTACAGTTTTTAAACACTTGGTTGCTGAAGGTTGATGTTTTATTGCATTAAAAGTATTTTTCTACGCTCAATACGATGGTGTGAATTAAAATCCACGCCCAACAATAGTTTTCTAATTAGTTTATTCTATTTTTGAAAATTAAATATTTTCGATTATACTAAATACCTACTATTTCACTATAAGGTCCAGCAATGTTAGTGTGGCGCAATGGCAACCCGGTCGGTTCATCCTACGGCGGAGCTGCGTTCGATTCAATCCCTGGAAATTAGAATTTCTCGCATCTTTTATTTAACCGTGATTGACTTGATGCGCCACAATAAACATTTGTAAAAATTATATTACAGTGCATAAATGTTGATTTACGATAATTATAGTCACTTTATTTTATTATGATGCTTGTATTTTATTGTAATTTGAAATTATTTATGGAGTATTCATTAGGTTTATGTGAATAAATGAAAATCAATTTTCGTTTTTCGTAAATGTTGTATATAAAAAAATAATTTTTAGTTTACCATTTATGTTCAGTTCTTCAAAATTGACAATTATTATTAAATATTAGTTGAAGTTCCGTTCAGGGTCGTTTTATTGAATAAATAATTAATCGTTTCTTTAAAATTCAATACACCCGTCAAGAGTATCCCACACGACGTGCGAAGAACACCCCGACGAGCAAAGTACATACTTTTTTTAATTTTGTAATTTAAAATTTTCGAATTTTTAATTTTTCCCAAATAAATTTTAGATTCTGAGCAATAGCAAGGAATGTAATAGTTTTACATATCTGTTTTTTTTTTCGTATATATGGAGACATTTTTTCTATTAGATAATGGTTCAAAAGTTTCGATCAGTAACTTTAAAGATCAAAAATGTTGTCTAGATGGTACTTTTGGGAGGTTATTCTTCCAAATTCTCAATACTTTTCCTAAGCGCAAGCCTAGACTACCTATAAATTGACAAAATACGACATAACCCGAATTTTTGTAAATTCGATATTATTTTCTTGACATTACGTCCAAAATAATGGAGCTAGAAAAATGAAACTTTTATCAACTACTAAAAATAATGACGCGCATACCTCATAACATTTTCAAAAACATTTGACCAATTTTGAGATAAGTACAGCATTTTGAAAATTTTTCGTTTTTATTAGTTTTTAATTCATAAAATTTTAATGTATGGATATTAAGAGCTGAAAACCTAATACAAACATATTCATATGTATTTCTAAAAATACTGAAAAAATCTCATTAGTCAAGTTTTTGTTTTATAACTGTTTAATGTTGATATTTTGATAGAATACATTAGTTTTACTTAAAATTACACACTTCAATGCATATAAAAATTATTGGTATGACTAATCTTTATGAAACTTGGTACATAGATGAAGAATAATATTTTAGTGTAAGCAAATTTTTCATGGATAAATAATAAAAAATTTTACAAGTTTTTTGATTGAAAAAAATTGGGAAAATTACTATAAATATTAAATACTGTAAATAAGAATAAATATGGGTTATTTTGTTATTAATTAATAATATTAGACTATTACTGGAAATTTAAAAAAATTTAGTGAATTTTGTTGAATGTACTATTATTGGAAAAAAAGTTAATTCTATAGATCAAAACCAAGGTATTCCCATAAAAAAACCAAAATGCCAATTACATTAATTACCTAGAGATTGACCATTTATTAATTTATCAAAATAGATTTTTATTGCATTTTACATTTTTATTAAGACATTTTTTACCTCATACACACACACGCACAAAAATATGAATACCCAACATATCCGTATCACCAATTATTATTATTATGTAATATTTAAAGAATTTGCTTAAAATCGTTTTACTGAAGAAATGATTTATCATTTCTTTAAAATGTAAAACATCGAAGAACACACATCGTGCCAAATATGTCCGGCTTTTTTTTTTTTAATTGTCTCTCTCATACTATTATATAATGGTTTTTGATAGATATAAAATTATAAATTTTAGGTAGGTAGGTATGTTATTTATTTATTTATTTATTTTTTTTTGCATGTGGCCCTCGAAGAAAAATGTATAAAAATATGGCCCGCGTGGTTAAAAAGGTTACCCCTGAGCTATAGTCTAATAGATAATGGTACCCGGTAAAAATATCTATAGATGTATTGGTTTTACAAATCTGTGTATTTTTTCTCATATGTATGTAATCACGAGTTCGGGTGGAAATACTGGTGGGAAATATTAAAAAAATGATTTATCATTTCTTTAAAATGTAATACATCCACTGAGATTATCCCACCCGAAGAGCGAAGAACATCCATGGTGCGAAGTATGTCCAGCTTTTTTTCTATTGTCTTTATTTATTGGACAAAAAAAAGTAAAGTGAAGTAAAATAAAGTAAAGCAAATATAATTGAAGTATAGACAAGAAAGCCGGACATAATTCGCTCCTTAGGTCAAATACTCTTGGTGGGTGTGTTGAAAATGACAACTATAATTATTTTACATATTATTAACATACTTTACTCATAACTGTATTAATGAAGAAATTATTTATTGTTTTTTTAAAATTCAAAACACATACCAACAGTATCCAAGGAGCGAAAAATACTCATGGTGTAAAGGTATGTCCAACATTCAAATCATTTTATTTTCTATACATTAATTGATGTTTCAAATGTAGATACAGAAAAAATTAATCAAATGATCAATGAAAAAATCTTATATATTATTAATTATTATAATTATTTTTAATTACAATCTTTTAATATAAGGTTACTAAAACACACATAAATATAAAGATAGAACATAATATAATATTACCAAAAGGAATCATTCATGATTCAAATGTAGATCAATGTAAAAATGTTATAATATGTTATTAATTATTATAATAATATTTTATATTTTAATATAATAAAAGGTTACTAAAATACACATAAATAAAAAAATAGAACATAACATATTACTAAGAGGAATCATTCATGTTTCTTCAACATAGGTATAATTAGGAGAGAAGGGGGTTAAGGTGTTAACCTTTATAAACCATGGTTTGAGCAGAGAACCAGTGTTGGGATTTATTTATTTGAATTTATGCATAGTAAAAATAGTTATAAACTACAAGACACGAGATTATAAACTTAAGACAAATGTACGAGGTGTTTGAATACAATTGAAACAGAGAGGTGCAGACGTTTGTTCTGAACAAAAGGTCTGTAGACGTTATTAATTTTTTGTCCTTTGATCGTTTTTCAAACTTTTGAGTGATTACAGTTTTGCTTAGGGCCATATTTAGACTTTTAGATGTCTTGATAAACCTTTTTTTGAGTTAAATCAAAATTAATAAATATAAATACATTTCTTGAATTTTTTCCAACAAAGTTGTCTTTAATTTCATCAAATGATAAAAAAATCCAGATAGTGAACTAAGAAAAATGTTGTAAAAATCAAAATTTTGATTAATTAAATTAAAATTGATTTTGAAAACCAAAACTTAAATAGAAAAAAAAAATCAATTTGAATGAAAATCATGGATGAAAAAACTTTGATATTACTATGAAAATTAATTAAGGAAAATTCCCTGTACCTCATTCAACACCCCACTGTCATAAACTTAACATTACTGTACAATATTATAATACATTTTTACCAAAATTGAATATTTTAATTGAAATCTGTTATTATTTTTTACATGTAATTAATTTTCGAAAATGCAGCTTTAGATACATACATACATTGAATTTTAAATCGTACATAATTATTTTGTTTAATAAACTCTGTTTTATTCAAATGTATTTAAATCTGTAATTAAACTCTTTTAATACTCTGATTAATTCAGAGTATTTATTTGAACAAAAATATTTTAGATTTACAAAAACTATGCACGTGTTATTTTTCACTACATAATTTGTTTAGTTTCATAATACCATTTCAGATTGGAATTTCTGATGATATCATCATGTTTACTATTCAAACATTAAGGTATAGCTCTTTATTAGATTATGTAAAGCAATAAAAACATGTTCATTATGGGTGAAACTGCCTATTTTTAGCTTCTACTTTCCTCTCACCCCTTCCTAATTATACCTTTGATACATGTTGCTTTTACTTAATAGTTAATATATCCAAAACTAAATAAATAATGAGGTATATAAAATAAATAAGTCATAATTTCAATGCATTGACTTATTCCATGTTATGTTATTGTTTCCCCTATTCAAAACCATGTACTGCAACTTGTAAATTTTTTGAAATTATCATTAATAATCACTACTATCACAAAATTCAGAAAAAATATATACCTATATATATATTTTTTTATTATTAAGGTATAAAAATGTTAAAACACAATGTACACATCTCAAAAAATTATTTTTTGCCAGTAGGTAGGCAGTATAACTGTACTTAATTAAAGCAGGATAAAAGTTGGAAGTCAGCGCTTACTTTTCCATTATGCCAATAATCAATAAAATAAAGTAATATAAAATATCCAATTGAATATTAAAGCATGTGTATAAATTTGTGGCTGTGTGCTAAAATAAAATATTATTTAAATTCTTAAAAATATTATCAAACATTTATAACTTCATAATATAAAAGTACTTAAATAGTTAATAAAAATGAATGTTTTTAAATTTATAATAAAATATAGAATTAAATGATAGTTAAAATATTATGATGACATATCTAAACAATACTGAATATATACTAACTTTTATACCTGGACTGAATAGGTCAGGGTACTATAACTATATTTTTACTTTTTGATATAAAAAAAATATTACTGCCTCCTAGAATTTTCCCTAAGTTACACTATTGCTTCAATATGTATATATATATATATTATATAATGCAAAATTTAAAATAAAAAAGCAATGCTTAACTTCTGCATTAAGAAAATTTAAATAAACTAATATTCTCAAATGTTATTATCTGGATCAATCCGGAGTTCATTTCATCCAAACATTTTAATTATTTGAGATAGTGTAACATCATTATATTGATGAGGATGATGATTTGGAAATGCATTTATAATTTTTTCTTCAATAGAATGACTGATAATAAAATTATGAACAACAATAGGTCTAAAAAATACATAAAAAAAAAAAAAATTAAGTAAATAAAATACAATTTAAGTAAACAAAATTCAAAATCAAATTACTTAGTTTGACCTATTCTATGAATACTACTGAATAGTTCATACTGATGAGATTTATTAATTATTGGCTCCATAAAGAAAATTCTGGATGCTTCAGATAAATGCAATTCCTTTGACCGTAGACTCAAGTTCATTAATAATGCATTGATATTAGCATTAGTCTACCAATAATCAAATCCACAAAATATGAAATATTAATATACTTGACAATATGTATGTAATTGTAATAATAGTTTTTTATTGTTTACTCATGTTAATCAATTTTATAAAATTAAATAGTAACCTTAAAATCTGTTAGAGTTTTCTTGTATTTAGTTCCAGATTCTAGGATTCTATAGTTGATCAAATTGTGTGCTAAAGCTTCTCCAAGAACATTCAATGCTTTATCGCACTACAAAATAAAATATTAAAAATATTAAATATGTTTAAAATCTGACAATATAATACTCACATGTGAAATTATTAAAACTTTAACTTTTGGATCTTTGACAATTAATTCTTGAAGTTTCATAGTGACATTTGCAATTTTAGTAGGAAATGAACCTTTAATAGCTAAGTTTGACACTTCTCCTTCCTGATTAATTTTTACATAATATATTGAATTTATTGGCATCTCACGTCTACACAAAGGGCAGAGAATACCCATGTCATCAGAATTATTATACATAGTAACTAGACATTCATTGCATATGCGGTGTAGACATAGTAATACTGCCCACTGTAAAATAACAAATGATTTAACAACACTAAACTAGTATACAATATACTTTTGTACTCACAGCAGAATCAATATTAGATCTACAGATAGGGCATTCAGTTTCAGAAGAGTCAGTATACTTTGATTTCAAATCTTTAAGGTAATTTAGCTTTTTAATTAGCGGGCTTAAATTATTTTCATTTCTTGAAATCCATATTTTCAGATTTGTCGTCACCTAAACACCACCAACAAATAATTATTTATAGAAGTATATTATTTCTCAATTTACTAACATCATCATATATACTCTCATAGAAAAAATATTGTCTATGTTGTGGATCCTGCACATTTCTCTTAGCAATAATGATTTTTTTATGAGCACAGAGAAAATTATTAAAATAACTCCATAGCAGTCGTAAATACTTGAATTCTTTACGTATCAAGTTTAATACCTTCATATGTCTAATAGCATATTGTAAATAGTTATTATTGATAAGTTTGGATTCTCCAAATTGAAAAAGTTCTACAAATAATTATAAATAAATTATTATTTACGAAAAAAAAAAAAAATAATAATATATCAAATATGACAAAACATCCAAACTGACTCATAAGTAAGAATTCTTCTAGAGACATTTCCCATAGGTCTTTATTAGTACTTTCAAATACGGTTTCATCATTTTTTTCTTCAGTATTACAATGAGTTTCTTTTCTGAATAACATGGATTGATATAATTCTAGTTGAATATTTGTTTTGCATAATAAGCATCTATACATAAAATCATAATTAAAATATTACAAGATATAATTTAATAATCAAAATTTACTCATTTTTTGAAATGTTTTTAGATACATCACATGGCAAATGGCATGCCATTGCAGACTTGAATAAATCATTTATAGAAGTTTTTTCTAAAGTATTTAATTTAGATAATATTTCATTTCTTGTAGAATTAATGTTGGTTAACCAAACATTCAACTTCCAAAAAATATCATGTGTAGATTTAAATCTAAAATATGCATATGAAAAAAATTTAGAAATAAAATATAAACTACTATATATTGAAAAAGGTTATTACGTATCAGTAATATTTGGTACTGGTACACCAGGAATATGATAATCTTCTAACTCTGTTTGCACTTTAATCAAAAGAGCACTAGGTGAAATCCATTGTAATAAATCAGACCACCAATTAGAATAGGTAATTAATGTGCTATAACCAATGATTTCTGTTATTTTATCTGAATATAATGCAACCGTTTTATGAGTTGATTCAATCTAAACATAATATGGTTTAATTCATAAAATTATATCATGATACATAAATAATCATTAAGGCTTTGTAAATTGCCTCATATTCAATTATATGAAACCTCAACACCTACGTCTTGCTTAATAGCATCAAGACATTCTCTTTCAAGATGCTCTATGTCATTTTTCAAATCTAAATCACTTAAGTCCCGTGATATCTCTGGATGTTCATCAAGAACTTTGGCTAAATTATATATTACTTGGATTTTCTAAAGAACAAATTCAAATCATTAAAACCCAATAAAATATCAACAATTATTACACTCTACCTGATATGGGTCAATTTTTAAAGTCTTCTCTTTATATAATTCCATTAAACTTAATATATTCCTATAGGATTTAACAATAGCAGTAGGTTCAGATTGAATATAGTACTTTTCAGCTATTTTAATGTAGAAGGAGACATCTGAATGTAATACATCATTACATTTAACACAACATTCATCAATCATTACATCCATTAACTTCTCTATCGTTATTGTACCTTTCACTCTCAAGATTTCATTGTTTTTGTCCTAAAAAAATATAGGTATAATTTTAAAATGTTCAACTTCAACTTAATAAATAATAAAATTACTCGTGGAATCATGGTTTCTTGTATTATATCATCATATAATGGTTGAATTATAGAATATGCATTTTTCTGATCAAGTTGTTTTGATGATACACTCAAATGCCTTAAAATATCAACGTATATCATATTATGTAAATAATTTTTATAATGTAAATGTTATTATTTTTAGATTTTGAGTAGTGCAAAGAAGATGGAGGTTTTGCAATATATTTTGTTTTAATAAAGTAAAGTTTTTGCATTGTAATTTTGATACAAATTTTAAAAATTCTTAATAGTTCTGCCAAGTGTAAGAAAAAATTCAATAGTAAATATGTCATTAACTAGATTTACATGAAATGAATTTTAGTAATTTAATTAACTACTCTAAAATAGTTCAATTTCAAAACTGATAATTATTAATTGTTCAAATGTATAATTACTTGATCGTTGAAGAAAGGTTAGCCCATCTATCATGACGGCTAAGGTAAAAATATTTTTCAATTTCAGAATATGTTAGCCAATGATTTTCAATGGTTACATTTAATAAATTAAAATCAAAATTTACATCATCTATAGAATTCCGCCATAAAATCTTTGAGAACAACTCAACATAATTATATTCATCTTCCATAAGCGCAGTAAACTGTTTATACTCACAATAAGGTCCAACATCTAGGAACTTTAGAATACCATAGAGGTCTAAAACAAAAATGAATGATTTTTATTAATATACTTGTATGAATTGTATGTAATTAAGCAAAGTTTTAAAAATTATTATAAAATCATCACTCATTCTCTACTTTTCAAGTGGTACTTTGTGGGTATGTTAAATTTTAAAGAAATAATAAATCATTTCTTCAATAAAAATATTCTAAGTAGAGCTTGAGTTTATACAAGACAAATTTACTCAAAAATTTTAAAGTTGATTATAATTACATAAAAAGTATTTATTATTAAACTAGTTTTATATCCACTATAAGTACAGAAAAAAAGCCAGACATACTTCGCATCATGGATATTCTTTACACATTAGGTGAGATACTTTTGGTGGGTGTGTTAAATTTAAAAGAAATGTTATAAATCATTTTTTTAATAAAATAATTCTAAGTGGAGTTTCAGTTAATATACAATAATAATTGTCAGTATTATATTTAATATGTTTAACAAATGTTATTTAATAACATATTAGTACTAGTACAGGGGCGTATTTATGGGAGGGGCTGAAGGGGCTTCAGCCCCCCCCAAAAAAAAAACTTTCAGAAATTTTTTATAAATTCTGCCTGCTCTATCAAATTTAGATCGTAGAAGTTAAAATTACTTTTATTAAGAATTATTTGTAACAAGTTATTTATGTAATGTGTCCAACGTTTTCGATCATAAATTCAGATAAATAGACTATACATTTTAAGCCCGATACATATTGTGTAATTTTGACGTACGTCGTATGACTGCATTATTGATTGCAATTCATCGAGACATTGACGTAGATGACGAAATCCTATTAGATAAATTTGCTAACAGTGGCAAAGAGAGAAATTTAAATTTAATATAATAAAATTGTTATAAATAAATTGTGTTATCATTATCATTATAATTATTACTATGTACCTACCTATTCTATTAGATTCTGAACGAAGTGAAGAAGGTTATGATTTTACAATGTTTATTTTTTTTTTTTATTTTTTTTTCTCTTTCTGGAAACACTTTTTCGTATAGAAATACTGGACCAAAAGTTTCAATCAATATCTCTAAAGAACCGGAATCATACCCAAATGGTACTTTAGAGAGGTCATTTTTCCAATTTCTCAATACTTTTTCCAAGCGCGGTGAAAATATGTCGAAAAATTAACGAAAAACGGCAAAAT
>JAIPRM010012422.1:0-12126 GCA_025469315.1 Stegophylla sp. TES_Ste_2020 | reverse complement strand
TGACAAAAACGACTCGGAAACCATCATTTTTTGATCCGAATTTTATGAAAATTTAAACATAGATAGAAAATCCTATAAAAAAGATTTTGGCGCAAGAAAATTTTGAAAATGTGAAAAAAAAATTTTGAACATTTTTCGAAAATTTTTTTTTTCTTATATTATTAACTTCCTTCGTTCAGAATCGTTTTACTGAAGAAATGATTCATTGTTTCTTTAAAATTTAATACGCCCGTCAAGAGAATACCACCCGTCGTGCGAAGTACACCCATCGTGCGAAGTATGTCCGGTTTTTTTAATCATGTTTCGTTTAAAATCCGAAACACTTTATCTAAATTTTCCAAATGCTTTTCTCTAGTTTGACCTGTGACTATGATGTTATCTAAAAAATTGGTTACATCCTCTACGCCTTAAAATAATTGTTCTATTAATTTTTGAAAAATAGCACTAGCAGGTGCTTTACCATAAGGTAATCTATTTACTCTAAACAGACCTTTATGCGTACTCCACGTTAATATCCTTGAAGATTCCTCATCAACTTCTAATTGGTTATATGTTTCACTCAAATCAATTTTGCTAAATTCTTTTCCTTTACTCACCACGTAAAAAATATCCTCTATTCTTGGTAAAGGATACTTAACATTTTGAATAAACTTATATACTGTTACTTTGTAATCAGCGCATATCTTTAAACTGCCATCGCTTTTTAATACTGGAACTAATGGACTTCCCCATTCACTCGACTCAATAGGAGATATTACACTTCTCTAACCTTTTTAATTGAGACTCTACCTGATCCTTAAATGCAAAAGGAATTGGCCTTGGTTTGTAAAAAATCGGAGTTACGTTTTCTTTAATTCTAATTTTGAATTTTTCTGGAAGATATTTAACAAGCTCGTTACTAAAAATATTTTTGTACTTTGTCTCTAAAATTTTTAAATTAGTTTTTGAATTCTGAATTAAATTAACTTTAGATAATTTTAAATTAAATTCTTTCAAAAAATCACGACCTAACAAATTGGTCTGCCTTTTTCAATCACAAAAAACTTATAATTACTACATAATTTCTTTTCATATTCTAACGAAGTCACAAAATAACTTACCTATAGACTTAATTGATTCACCAATATAACCACTTATTTTAATATTATCGTTTAATAATTTAATATATTTGGAAAAATTTAATAAAAAGGTATTTTTTGACATAACTGATATGCCCGAACCTGTATCTACTTGTGCGGTTACCACACAGTTATTAATTTTTATATCTAGATTAATAGGTTCTACATTATCGCTACTAATATTAAAAATTACAGATTCAAGGTTTAAGTTATCAGTCTCATTATTCAAAAAATATTGAGAAAAATTATTTTTACTACCATTATTACGACAGACACTTTGTTAATGACCGACTTTATTACATTTCCTACACTTGTAATCTTTGTATTTACAAATTTGGTTACCCGTATGATGTTTCCCACCAGGGACGCTCGTAGAGATAAATTCATAATCTAAAAAACAAAGTATAATATAAAAAACACAAGAATAAAACAAAATTATTACTGTAATTGCAGGAATAGGGTTGCCATTTTAGTTTTTTCAAGAGGGTGCCAAATTTTAGTAAGGCCATTTTTAAATATTCAATACAATCATTAATTTTAACCTAAAAACTTTTTTTTTAAATTAAATTTTGAATGATATCTGATAAAAATTTAATTTTAAAATTATTATTGGAAAAGTTCAAACAAAGGGAGTTGGTGGTTGTATTAAATTTTAAAAACGATAAATAATATTCAGTCAGAAGATTCTAGTTTATTATTTAGAATAATTTTATTAAAAAAATATTAAGTGAATTATTATTCGTTCCTCGGATAAAATAATCTTGGTGGGTGTGTAGAATTTTAAAGAAACGATAAATCACGATTTTGAACGAAAAAAGTTAATAATTTTAAGAACAATAATAATCATCACTTTCAACACATTCACCAAGAGTAGGTATCTAACCCGAAGAGCGAAAAATATCTGAGGTGCGAAGTATGTCCGGCTTTCTTGTCTATACTTTACTTTACTTTAATTTTTTTATCTAATAAATAAAGAAAATGAAAAAAAATTATTTGATGAGAAAAAAAAAGTGTTAAAAAGTTTCCAAATTTTTTTTCACATTTTCGAAATTTTCTTACGCCAAACTGTTTATCATATTATTTTGTATTTATGCTTAAATTTTCATTCAATTTGGATCAAAAAATGATGATTTCCTAACTTTTTTTTGTCAAAATTTGGGTAGTTTTACCAAAAAAAAAAAAAACTATTCTTTAATTGTGTTGAGTGATTAATGTTTTTTTATACATTTTTTTTCGAGTTGAAGTCTAGTACTCAAATATGGAATGTTTGTATGTTTATCAGTTAATGTCCTTAAAAAAATACTAAAAGCAATAATAATTTATTTCATTGAAAAATATTTATTTTCATAATATCAATTCATCAACAGTCCATTAATTGGTATTTGGGTATTTATTACTTTGGGAAAGTATCGAAAATAGTGAACAAATATCTCTTGACTTTCTGTACAACATGGGGACATTTCGGTTTGGTAATCGTTAATTGTAAATACGCATATCAGTCAAAATCAGTTTTAAAAAAAGCCGGACATACTTCGTACGATGGGTATTCTTCGCATCTTGGGTGTGAAGCTCTTTGTGTGTGTATTAAATTTAAATAAAAAATTATAAATCATTTCTTCAATAAAACGATTCTGAGCGAAAGCTTATAATACTACATAATAATAAAAATCGGCGGTAAGGAAATATTTAACAAAATTTTGTTTAATAATGTTGGCTTCAACGCCCTTCATTATCTTCTGGTCTCATAAACTGGGAAAAATTTTCTACTCAACTCGAAAACGGTACAAATTTAAAAATATCCCTTAAAGCTCGCAACGAAATAGAGGCAGCAGCACAACATTTAGTTAGCAGGATACAAACAGCTGTTTAAAATTCTTGTTATACTCTAAAACTTCAAAACCTTCACAAACCAAATACTTATTTTTTGCCATCAAATATAAAAGCATTAATCGCAGAAAAGTGCATAGCCTGCTCCCCGTGGGCAAAAAACAAGACTTCCCTCCGATAAGCATACCTTTAATAATCTAGCAAATACCATTCAAAAACTAATACTAAAACACAAAAACGATCATTTCGAATTAAATTACAAATCTTTAAATAGTTTAAGTACAAAAGACGACTCATTATGGAAAACCACCAAAAACTTACTAAAACTAAAAGAACTTTCATGTCCTATTAATATAATATGTGAGTAAATCGTATAATTTTATCTTAAAATAATGATATTTTCCAAATAATAATGGAGATAACAATTTGGAAACTTTAATATAACATATTGCCGTTACTTCAGAAAAATAGTTGAAATGTTAGGTAATAACACCGTAACTCGGGTTCAACATGGTCATATTAAGCAAAAATGCCGTATCTATAAAAATATTTACGGCGTTTATGCTTAGTAAATGTAAGATACGGCGTTCTTACTTAATACCATTTATTTTTTTTCTTACTTGCGGCATTTTCAATGAACTATAATTGTGTTTTTAGCCTATTCAATATAATATCAGGGTTATTTTATCAACAGAAAATGTGTATAATTGATATACCTATTAGATGCCATAGCTAACTCATTTTTTTTTTTTTTCGAGATACGGCACTTTTGCTTAGCAGGGCAGCCTACGCCAAATAACTTCTACTCCTTGGTTCGTCAGCAACCAATCTCTCCATAAGGACCTAAATATTGAGACAGTTGAAAACCTAACCATAGCACACTACAAAAAATTTCACTCCAGACTATCTCTTCATTCCAACCCATTCGTTTCCAACCAGTATTCTTTTACGCTTCGAATGACCCTCCACGTCGTCTCAAAAGACGCTGGTGCCGTGATCTACTGATTTAGGCACTTAACCCAAATATTTATGTAACTAAAGGGTCCTATTACTGGATGGCTTCCTTTATCACGTGATCTTGTTTGTTTTATGTTGTTCTGCAAATTTACTTATTGTCCAAAAGATTGCACAGATTGTAAATGTTATATTTTCTAATAAAAAAATAATAATGTTGAGAATTCGATATTTGTGTGAGTAAGTGTATGTGTGTATGTGTGTGCGAGCATGTGTGTATGAGGTGATATATGTCTTAATCAAAAATTAAAAATGCAATAAAAATCTATTTTTATAAATTAATAAATGGTCAACCTTTCAGTAATTAGTAATTGGCATTTTGGTCTTTTTATGGGAGTTCCAAGGTTTTGAGCTATTTATAAAATTAACTTTTTTCCAATAATAGGTACATCGAGTAAAATTCACTAAATTTTTTCAAATGTCCAGTAATAGTCCAATATTATTAATTAGTAACAAAGTAATCCGTGTTTATTTTTATTTATATCATTTAATATTAATTTTATCGTAACTTTTCCGCCCTTTTTTCTGATTTTGTTTCCGCAAAAACCTTATAAAATTTTAATTATTCGTCCATGAAATATTTTCTTACACCAAAATATTCTTAATGTAATTTTCCATCTATTTACCAAGTTTCATAAAGATCGGTAGAAGCAATTATTATTTTTCATGTGCGTGTAAGTGTGTAATTTTTTGTAAAATTAATGAATTCTATCAAATACTAACTTTCAATGGTTATAAAAATAGTTGACATACGATTTTCGAGATTTTTTTAGGACCATTAGTCAAAACGAGAAATTTTCGAAATTTTTAAAATGCTGCACTTACATCAAAATTGGTTAAATGTTTTTGAAATTTTTATGATCTATGCGCGTGACTATCTTTAGTAGTTATAACTACTGAGAAATTTCCGAAATTTTCAAAATGCTGTACTTATTTCAAAATAGTTCAAATGTTTTTGAAAATTTTATGAGGTGTGCGTATTGCTATTTTAGTAGTTGAAGAATATCAACTTTCTAGCTCCATTATTTTGGAAATCATGTAAAAAAAAAAAAAATAAAATTTACAAAAATTCGGGTTACCATTTTTGTCAATTTTTGGGTATTCTAGATATGCGCTTAGAAAAAGTATTGAGTATTTGGAAAAAAACCTCCTAAAAGTATCAACTAGACAAAATTTCTGATCTATGAAGTTATTGATCTAAACTTTTGGACCAGTATCTCTACTCAAAATCGTGATGGCATACATACGAAAAAAAAAACACAGATTTGTAAAACCAATACATTCCTCGCTATCGCTCAGAATCTAAAAGTATAGACAAAGAAGCAGACATACCTCGTACCACGGAGTATGTCTTCGTTCCTTAGGTCAGAATACTGTTGGTGGGTGTGTATAATTTTAAAGAAACGATAAATCATTTCTTCAATAAGATGATTCTGAATGAAAGAAGTAATATAAAAAACAACAATAGTCGTCATTTTCAAAACACTCACCAAGATTATCTGACCCAAAGAGCGAAGAATATCCGTGATGCGATATGCCCGGCTTTCTTGTCTATACTTTACTTTACTTTACTTTCCTTTACTTCACTTTACTTTACTTTTTTTTTATCTAATATATAAAGGAAAAAAAAATTTAGAAAAATGTTCAAAATTTTTTTTCACATTTTCAAAATTTTCTTGCGCCATAATGCTTCACATATTATTGTATATCTATATATAATTTTCAGAAAATTTGAATCAAAAAATGATGGGTTCCGAGTCTTTCTTATTAAATTTTGGGTAGATCCCTCTTTCCAAAAAAAAAAAAAAATGAGTACCAACTAGAAGTAAATCCTGTTTCAAAAAGTTGCTGATCGAGACTTTAGGACAGTATTTCTATACGCAAAAGTGTGTACAGAAAAAAAAGGAAAAAAATGAATATCGTTGTAGAAACACTAGCTTTTTCACTTCGTTCAAAATCAAAAAAATAATATTATTGTTTAAACTAAATAATTACGAATGAAGTGCTATGAACTGATGTAGATGGTGGCGCAATAACAAATGAGAGGTGGGGTGGTAAATTTTAATGACGCATTGGCGAGGTGAACAAACAAGTACTGGAAATTATTTGGGTTTTTTAGCTATTTGTAGTTCTCAAATTAATTTTTTATCTGTAGAATAAAAAAGACAATTTTTCTCAAATGTTGAGTAATAATTGATTAATAAATGTCCATTTTACTATTCGTGTTAGAATGATCAATTAAGTATAATATTATATTATATATTTTACTCGTATTACGTAATAATAAGGAAAATAAATCTATAAGTAAACAGATTATCCGTTATAATTTTAATTTTAAACGCTTGTAAAAGATTATTCACAGAGCCAGCATTATTATTATTAGCCAGCAAATTTTACTCCCTTTATAAAAATACGTGAATAAATATGTTGGCAAAATAGAATTTCTACCAGAATAAACCAATTGTATTAGAGGTTTTGTATAAAAAAAATCATAATTTACGTAAAAATAATCTAATAAGATGTTATAATAACTATAAATAAATAACGTAATATATAATTTTATGAAAAACTAATGAATTCTGTCAAAATGCTAATTTTAAACGCCTATAAAAAAAAAAAAAAAAAAAAATGTTGAATTTTGACTATTGATATGTTTTCAGTAACATCATTTGTGACACATATGGGTAATTTGTATTAAATTTACAGGTCTTAATATCTATACATCAAAACATTAAAATTTTATGAAGTCATAACTTACAAAAAGTAATACATTTCCAATATTTTTAAACTTTTGTATTTATCTCAGAATGGGTCAAATGTTTTCGAAATTTAAGAAGTATGTGCGTGACTATTTTTAGTAGTTAATGAAGATTTTATATTCCAATAACTTATTGTTTTGGAGTTATAACAAAATTACTAAAATTGATTTCATGATAATTATATTTATTTCGGTATTTCCAGTAAATTTTTCAATACTTTTTCCGATTTTTTCATTCGAAATATTGCATAATATTGAATTGTTTGCAGGTAAACAATTTTCTTACACCAAAATATTCACCATTTGATATTCCATCTACAAATGAAGTTTCATAAAAATCGGTCGAACCAATTATTTGAGATTCTGATTTCTGAACGAAGTGAAGAAGCTAGTGTTTTTTCAATGATGTCTATTTTTTTTTTTTTTCTTTTCTGTAAATACTTTTTTTGTATTGATATACTTGTTCAAAAGTTTCGATCAGCAACTTTTTGAAACCGGACTTACCTCTTGTTGTTACTTTAAAGCAGACGTTCCCAAACTTTTTATGGTACGACCTATTTTGGGTATTTTTTCAATTTCAGTGACCCAAAATAATAATCAAATGTATTTTTTATTTTTTTTACTTTTTCGCTTGTCGAGTGACAAAAATGAAAAAAATACTGAATAAAAAAAGCATTCATTTGTATTAAAATTTTTATTCAATAATTTTAATAACTGTAAACAACTCTAATTATTATTACAAAAAATTGTGAAATTAATATTTAAAATTATATAGTTATATGAATACGTATAAATAAACATTACAAAAAAAAAATCATTTACAAAAATATTTTTCAAATTTCTATATTTTCATTTCCATACAATTTTAATTGCATTTTTTGTCAAATTCAGACAAGCTTTTCTTAAATTTTGCAAAATTATTGAGAATTTTGAATAATTTCACTACCCTAAAATGCGATCTAGATGCAAAGTCTAATTAAAAATCATGAAAAAAAATAAACACCGTTGGAAAAAAACTTGCTTCTTCACTCCACTCAGAATCTAACATTTACAATGCGACCCACTAAAAACTTAATCACGACCCACTTTTAGGTCGCGACCCATAGTTTGGGAACTTCTGGTATATGATATACACAGGAGTGTATTAAAGGGAGGGGCACGCCGCGGGGCCCTTGACTCCTCCATTCACCATGTATGTATTTATTACCACAAGATTATTGATAACATAGTTTTTATATAGTGACCTGTGAAAATTCCGAAAAAAAAAAATCCAAATATGTACATTTTTGCGGTCAAAAAGGGGGGTGGGCACGCTTAAATAATCACTCTGTATACAATTATTGAAGTAAACTAAAATTAACTTAAAAACTAAATCCTTATTGTGTAGTATTAATACGGGAAACGTGAGGATTTATTCGGTGCAAAATATTTTTATTGGAATGAGAAGGAATAATAAGGAAAGAGTGGGTATATTATAGTTTCTAAAATTATGGCCGGAAAAAGTTGGATAAAGTTTCAGGTACATCCGAGGAGCTGTCGTGAATAGACGCGATGTGTGAACACGGGGCAGCAATTATTAAAAACTGTTTTACCACCTTTTACCACCCACACCACTATTTTCTCTCCTAAAATTATTATATTTTAAAGGGTTCAAATATTTGTTTACGTTGAAATCGATAATTTTAACGAACGATATAATAATATGTAATTATTAACGGTACAGTGTAAACATTAAATATTTCTTACAGCAATAATAATTATAAAAGAAAGAGGGTTAATTATTTATAATGTTCAACGTTAACGAAAAATAAAAAGTAATTTATTTAATTTACGCCGAGATTGTTGAGTGATGATGAATTCGTTAATAACGAGTATTTGTATAATATTATTATAAACAACGTCCAATGACTTGAAACTTTCTTCGTTGACACTTAAATATTATTTTATTAGTATCCTTTTCGGTATAGAAAATGGAACACATGCCGTGAAGCAACGATCGACAACACTACATGTCTACATGGTGTGTAGACAAAAATATATTCAGAGTCGAATTTTGAAAAATAAAAATAATGAGAGTTGTTTGAAAAAAAAACAGTTGCTGAATAGAAGTACGCACGTAAATTTTTGAAGAATAATCTAAACTATATCTTATATAGTAATTAGATAATAATCACACATTCATTCAAAAAGTGTGAAAATTTAAGAAAAAATGTGTTTATGATTTTTACGGTAATACGATTGAGGTGAAACAGTTTCTAGCGTTATCCGTAAATGTTTGTTTATATTTTATTTTTTAATAATTTTTCAGAATATTGTGAAAATGTGTTTCGTATCTTTCCGCGTAGTATCACTTATCTTATCGTAGTATCATTGTTTTGGGGGTGCAAAATTGTATACTAGTTTAATCATATTCTATATAAGTCACCTTGTATTTACGTTTTTGTTAAAATCAATTGTGGCAATTTTTATCGTAAAAACTTTGAACTTTAAAATTAATAATTTTAAATTTAAGCCCTAAACCGATAATTCAGTTGTAATCTGTTGCAAAAGCATTACTGCTTAAATGTTGAAAATATCAACAATACTCACCGTAGACGAATTTCGGATAGAATATAAATACGATATAACAATATTGTTAAGTGCAATAGTCAATGTAAAAACGGACAATTATTGTTGTCTATTATTATTGTAATTGAAAATTCGCTCGGAATTGTTTCTTTGAAGAAACGATTTATTTATTTATTTATTCAATACATCCACCAAGTGTGTATCTCACCCGAGGAGCAAAGAATATTCATTGTGCAAATAGTGGTTGGTTTACAAAAAAAAGACTAAAAGGTGCTAAGGTTCATTAGCAATACAAATACAACTATACGAGTACATAATTACTAATGTTCATAACAATTTATATATAAAATGTAATATAAAATATTTATATTTTGCAAATAATAACATATTATACTATTTATACTTTATTATTTGTAGAGTTGCATGTTATGACTCATATTATGTTAAGTTTTCTATTTTCACTGGCAAATTTGCGTAAACTAATATGTCTCATTAAATTTAGAAAAAAACGTCATTCTCGGTGTACAATGTACTAATTCTTTTTCGGTTCGTGGAAATTCGTGTCAAAAATAAAAAGGAACCTAAAAGCAATTTTGGGGTTATTGAAAACAGTTTTGGGGATGCTGGGCATTCCCAATCTCACCCCCATATCCGCAAATTGCCCCGATTTGCACATCACGTTAATCGTAATGAGAGTTCGGATTTAAGTTTCTGAATATCGTTATTCAGCGTATGCAATTTTATGGGAGTAAGAAATGTGCACGATTCGGTCTCTATATAGAGTTCACAGGAAAAATTTTGTTATGCGTATTTGAGAATATTTTAGAGGAATATTTAGCTTTCTTGACATATTTTAGAATATTTTGTTCATTTATTGTGAAACAGTTGAATTATTTTTCATTTATTTATTATTATTATTATTACGTATTATTAAATTGAATTAAATAATTGTATAAAAAATTAATTAATCAGTTATCAAGTCTTATGAATTGTAATTTTGTGTGAACATTTCGTCTAGTTAGTGGAAACAGTTTAATTATTTTTCCTAAAGAATGATATTTATGTTTACCTGTTTATAATAATACAACTTTATTGCAACAATAACATAACTATAAATATTTTTAACAAATTATTTAATAACATTGATAAGTATTTATTTAATTATTAATTAATTATTAAATTATTTATTTAATATAAAATAATAAATAAGAAAAATTACAATATTGCAGCACTCCCAAAAAGCATAGTTTGTGCTGGAAGAGTAAGTTTATTGCGTTTTACTGATTTGTTAAAAGAAAAAAGACAATTGCCATATTATAATAATATTTGAGTGAGTTATGAATCTTCTTTTTTTGGTTTATACATAAATAATATAATATATATATATTCAAATTAGAGCATATTTTGAGAGTTTTTTGTAACTATATTTTGTACTTATATTTTTTACATTTTTCAAAATCAGCACTTTTTTTTCCCGAAAATATTAGCATCTCATAATATGACGTATTAACTCTTTTGTGATCTAAAAAATCCGAACCCTAATCACAATCATAATATTGTTGTTGTTATTATGAAAATAATCGTAGGGCACGCGCTCTCACCTCGTTGATCTGCATGTCGGCTTGCCGGTCGAGGACGCCGTAAAAGTTACCGGTGCACAGGCTGTTGGTCTGCAGCAGTCGCCTGTGGTGAATTCGACAGCCTGACGCTGCTGCTGCTGCTGCTGCTGCTGCTGTTCCTGATGCCGCGGGTCCGCCTCCGGAGCCGCTGCCTCCGCCGCCGCCGACGGGCACCAAGACGCCGCCGGCACCGCGTTCCGCGTACGGCGACAGCCTGAGCGGCGGCACGGGTGAAGACACCGGTTGCTGCTTGCACAGCTCGTGCAAATTGGGCAACGAACCCATTTCCGACGACGATGGTGCCGTTGTTCGGTGGTGCGAGTGGTGGTCGGTGGCTCGCACGTGTGTCACATCCTGACCGGATCGGTCACGGACGGCGCGTTATAGCGAATAATAATAATAATAATAATGATTATAGAAATATAACCCGCGCTCCCGTTCCGTTTTTTCTGTGCCGAGCCGCGCGTACAATCCGCTTCTCTGCGACCGTGAAAAACGCGCGCGCGCGCGTCCCGTTCGCCGTGGCCGCTGCGCGACGACCGTCCGCAAATACACACCGTACGCGCGCGAATGTCCGTGCGGGCCCGTCGCCGTGGCCACTGTCGTTCCGGACGCGAAAAGCGCGGCGCGGCGGCCGGAGGGTAGCGCGTGCCGCCGTCGCCGCCGCGACGACCTGGACCGACGACGGCGGCACGAGCGAGCGCCCCGACTCCGCCCCCGGCGTCGTCGGGCTAGCGGGCCGATCGATAGACGCCACCACCGCCGCCCGTAGTGGTGGTCGCACGGCGGCGGCGGCGGTGTCGCGGTGGCCGCGCGCGACCTCGGTGAAAAGTCGGCTACGCCGCGGTCCGGCGACATGTGTACGCGAGCCGCGCGCGTATTCGCGGTCCACCCGGACGGGCCGCCTGTTGCGCGATCGGCGGACGACGAAAACAACACGTTTGTGTCCGACGGCACTCTGTCATTCCGGGGGGGGGGGAGGGGGTTGGGGCGAATAAGAGACGAGCGTCCCGAATTCGATAATCGAGTCGAAATCGGTATGCGGTGGAAAATTCCCCGAAGGCGAAAAATCCGCCTGTAAAAAAACCAGAGTAAAAAAAAAAAAGCGGACATACTTCGCACGATGGGTGTACTTCGCACGATGGGTGTACTTCGCACGACAGGTGGTATTCTCTTGACGGGCGTATTATATTTTAAAGAAACGATAAATCATTTCTTCAGT